>JANHFR010007800.1:30228-48567 GCA_032468015.1 Mimophis mahfalensis | reverse complement strand
GGCTTCACATAAATGTTGAACAGGAGAGGTGAGAGGACCGACCCCTGAGGCACCCCACAAGTGAGGGGCCTAGGGGAAGATCTCTGCCCCCCTGCCAACACAAACTGTGAGCGGCCTGAGAGATAGGAGGAGAACCACTGCAACACAGTGCCTCCCACTCCCAATCCCCTGAGTCATCGCAGCAAGATACCATGGTCGATGGTATCAAAAACCGCCGAGAGGTCTAAAAGAATAAATGGATTTTATTCTAATTCTAAGAAATTAGAATAAAAAAATTAAAAGTTAAGAATCAAGATGATGGGCAACCTGGGAATGAGAATCTTATCTACCCCACCAGCTTCCCCTAACACATGGGGCCCCAGGTCAAGTGGCAGAGCCATGTTTTTAGGCTCTTCTGGAAGTCCAGAATTGTGGGTTGGATCTTATGTCTGGTGGGAGAATATTCCAGGAGGTGAAAATGCTCTTCTCCTGGACCTCACCAGCCAAAGTCACCCTCCTGGAGGTGCTTACCAATCAGGAGGCAAGGATCTAATAAACAAGTAGCTGCACTAACAGCCCTGAGGACCCTGTATATTCCTCAAGTCCAACAGGGTCAAAGTGCTACCACATAACTGGATAAGTATGCTCCTTGGACATCTCCAATGGACCTGCCCCACAGTTGGACTCTGAGAATGAATTCAAGCAATTTTATCCATCAGGTGCTGGACAAATTCCTCTGTGTGGCCCTATAAATGTTCATTTGAGCCCTCTTTCCTGAGGAAGGACCAAGTGACCTTAAACATGGCCAACAGGCAGCACTCTGTGGTTTCAGTAAATGCAAAGAAATAATGATGTTTCATCATTTTTACTGCTATGAGGGAGGCCTTGATTAGGAGTTCTAATCTGCAGTCAGTAGGATTCATTCTTTTCCTCCCTTCAGCAGCACTCTACCCATTTTTTGGCTCTTTTCAACACCATCAGCTCCTCTATGAATGGCAGGACTGTCAAGAAGGTGATGGCCATAATCCTGTCCAGGGTTCCAGCCACCTTCTGATTCCAGGCTGTAGGCAGAGCCTCTGCAAGACCATGCAACACAGTGACTAGGATATCTCCCACCTTCCCCTGGAACCTGAGTCCATCAGTCACTGGGGGAAGACCATTTAAATAGGCTGGGGCTCTTTGCAGGGGGACCAACACTGGAAAATCTCAAGGACATTGAAAATTGAGCAAAAGCAACCCTTGAAGAAATACTGTATCTGACAGATGTACTAACAAAAAAATGGCATTAAACCAGACCTTTTTCCACACAAAAGGAAAAGCAATTGCAGATGTATTAAAACTGACATGCCAAAATGAAGTTCAGAGGATCATGGGAATGGTAAATTATGTCTCAAAATGTATTCCCAATGTAGTTGTCCATACCACAAATTTGAGGTCATTAGTTTGCAAAGATGCCATCTGCCACTGGACTGATAAGGAATTAAAGTGTATAAAGAATATTCCAAATACATCACCTGTTATGCATTTTTATGATTTTTTTTAAAAAAGCAAAACATTTGCTACTAAACAAGCTACTATTCAAGCAGCCAAAGAGACTAACTGAACAGTATTGAATGTTGCATGACCAAGTTATTTAAATTTATAAGGGGGGCAATATGAGGAAGGTTGTAGTTATTATCTTAAACCTGCCCATATAAAGAGAATAATAATAAATTCCTTGGAATATGTTAAGAGGGTTTTTTTTGTCCCAGGTAATAGCTGAGTCCAAACTGATATTTTTTTTTTTTAAATTCACCTCTTCTGCCATTGCCCCTTTACAAATGAACACAAATGCCAGTCTTATCCATCAGGTTGCAGATTCAGCTGTGATCTTTGACCACCTTTAGCTGTGTGTTCACAACTAATATTTGGCAAATCACCATAAGCCGCCTCAGTTCATGGAAAATGGGAATAATCTCAGAAAAGAAGCTTTGTGAGTCACAGGGATGAAGACTGCAAAGCATATTTGTCATTAAGAATGCTTTAAAATACCAAATAAAATTAGCTAAAAATAGAAGTCTCTATTATTCTGATTATCTCACTCACTCACTCTCTTTCTCTCACACACAAATGGATTTCATGTTTCATTTCTTTCCCCAACTCTTTTATAGGGGAGATGGAGGAACTAGAAGCTCTCTGGCTCACTGGGATTTGTCACAATGAGAAGAATGAGGTAATGAGTAGTCAGCTGGATATTGACAACATGGCAGGAGTCTTCTATATGTTGGGAGCAGCCATGGCCCTCAGCCTCATCACCTTCATCTGTGAACATCTCTTTTATTGGCAATTTCGCCATTGCTTCATGGGGGTCTGTTCTGGCAAGCCTGGTGTTGTCTTCTCCATTAGCAGGGTGAGTGTATTCAATCTAATACAGGGATTACAATACAGTGGTATATTTAGTCCAATATAAAACTGAGGGTGACGTTTGACCATTGAGCGTGCATTTGAAATTGGATAGTGCTAGATCAAAGAAGTGGATAAAGGAAGTAAATTAAAACAAAATTGTTGTCTCTATAATTAATCCTAATGAATTTAAGAACATCCTTCTTTTGTCACATTTAAAATCATGGTTTGAAAACAATTTATGAATGGCACTCATGGCCTTGGGAGGCTGCATGTGGTCCTTGGGCCATAGGTTGCACACTCCTTGCCTAAAAGAAGAGAGATATCTTGTATCCATTATGTTTCTTAGTGTAGTTGAAGGGATTCTTCCCCTCTTTAGTAGAACCTTTCATTCCTGCAAAGGTAATAATCAGGAGTATTAAATACAAATTGCCGTACTTTCAAACAATTTTAATAGCATTTTTTTTCTCAAGGATAATACAGATGTAATGTAATGGAAGAGATGGTTGACCACTATAACATACAAAATTCTGGAGTAGATATACCATTACTTTAATGCTACTGTACATAGCTCTTCTAATGTTCATTTAAAATGAAATATTCCTGCAAATGCTTTCGCATTGCCAATTAGTTGAAACTTCATCAAATATAATTTTGAAATAATATTTTAAACCTAAACTATTAAGTTGCAAATTCACTCAGTTTTAAAGTACATCTTGGTAGCCAAAGTTTTGATTAGAAAAGTATAACATTAATTCAAAATACTTTAAAATATCATATTATGTAACCATAAAAGTCAAATTCAGATAGTGAACAAAAGATGGCAATGAATTTTGCTTGAGAAAGATATGTTATATACAGTGTTACAGTATGTTCTGTTTTCTTTATCACAACTGCTGAGGAAGGACTAGAGCAAGTATGATTTTGTACGTCACAAGCTGTGATCCAAATGAATAACAAAAATTGGGCTGAGCAGAGGGACAGGAGATTGTGCCAAGTGAACTAATACATTGTACTTGGCTGGAATGTTTCTAATTCCCGAGTGAACAAATCTCAGGACAGTACCCAAGAACATCTACAAAGTGTAAGGTTGGCCTCATTTAGGGTATTGTAAGTAAGAAGGAACACCTTGAATCAGAATTGGAAGCTAAATAGTAGTCAAAACTGTAGATCTATTACCAGTCTCATCATCTGATAAATATATGAGACAATAGAATTGAAGGTATCTTGAGCTTCAGAGTAATCTTTTAGTGCATTTTAGTAGCAATATATTGAGAGAGGTAATAAGACAATGGTAGAGAGGGAGTGACCTGGTAGACTTAATTATTCAGAAAAAAATGAAATATGTCACATGTAAATTAAGAACAACATTCCTGGCAAGAACAACAATGTAGATATTGGAAATAAATGTATGGTTTAAGTTCACTTTTGAGCAGAACTTCTAATCTACCAGAATATTTGTAACCTTATTTAAAATGACCAGATTAGTTAATATAACTGGGAAAAAATATGGCCAGACTCACTGAAATGCATTGAAAGGGAAAGAAACCATCTCTCTCTTTTTTATAACTTTCACCAAGTGTCAGTCTTCTCTGTTTGGGGAAGATAATTGGGAGGGTGACAGAGATTCAGCTCTACAATATTATGGAGGAAAGGTATTATCTAGATCCCTTTCAATCAGGATTCAGGGCTGATCATGAGACCAGACCATAGTGTTCATTCTAGTAGTCAGTCTTTATTGGGAAATGAACTAATACCTTTCTAGTCCTCAAAGATCTCTCAACAGAATTAAATACTCTCAACCATGGTATTCTTCAGGCTATCTACAAGGATTACAAGTCGAAGGAACCTTTTACAAAGGTTTTACTCCTACTCAAGTGGTCAGTTCTGGTTCATAGTCACAGGCAAAGAGTGGTCAAGAGTGGTGGCTTGAGTGCTTTTATGTGGCATGACATTTGAGCTTGGTTTCCTCTCCTACATTATTTAACATCTATATGAAATTTCTGGGAGAAGTAATCTAATAGTGGTATCCAATCCAAAACAAATCTATTGAGGTCTTAAACTGATGCTTGAAAACTGTCATAAACTGGATAAGATGAAACAAATTCAAATTAATTCCTGCCAACAGAGGTACTGCTGATCAATTGACATTATGACTATCCAGTAACGTCACCCCTTGATAGGGTTGCATTACCCTGGAGATAATCTGTGATTTGGTTCCTGCTACAGCAGCAGCTAGAATTTGTGTCCAGGAGTATCTTTGGCTGGTGTGCCAAGAATGTATGTATGTATGTATGTACGTATGTATGTGTTTATCAAATTAATATAGCAGTCTATCTCACAAAACATCACTCTGGACAGAATACAAGCTTAATGACAATTGAAAAAAAATAAAATGTTCAAACGTGAATCAAAAATAAAGCCCTCTATTGAGAGGAAAAAACAGTCACTTGACATCAGACAACCAACATGCAAGCTCACCGAGGCATCCCCAAGGCTTATGGAAGAAACAGATTTTAATGATGTTTCAGAGGGATAGCAGGGAACGGGGCTAACCTCACCTCAGGAGGAATGATGTTCAGAAGGTAGAGGCCATAGCGAAAAAAGCAACCTGAATTGGACTTTGTAAGGTGCACCACCCTAGGGACATACATAATATCCACATAGCTGCACTCTGCACCAGCTGAAGCTTTCAGATGCTCTAGGACAGACCAAGGTAGAGTGCTTTATAATCCATCCCAGGTGTGACCAAACATGACTAACTGAGTTGTAACGTATTATAGTCCAGGAAGGGGCACAACTGGCACACACCATGAAGCTGTTCAAGGGATATCTTATACATGACTGCTACCTGCCAAAAGCAGTAAAGTTCCAGCCCCAGAAGGCTCCAAAACTCAATGCCACTTAATCTTCAGGGTTCAGCTCCAGATCCCCACAGATCCTTGCTCAAGAAGCCTTGATGACAACGTCTAAAATTTTTGATCATTTCATAACTTGTCTACCACAATATCCTGAAATTGGTAGGAACCTTTGAAACTAACTTGTAAACTACTGTACATCTGTGGCGAAATACCACATTTGATTAGACAAGTCAATCTGTTTATTTCTAATCCTAAAGTCAGATGATTTTTGGACTCAATAATGTATAAAGTCTTATATTGTATGCTGTAGTACGAGGATACACCAGAGACTCCTTTTCAAGTTTGATTCTGCCCATCCAGTCCAAATAGTAAGAGAAGCTAAGTCACCCACTTCATGCGAATAACACAGTGTGGGATCACCTCTTGGGTGATCCTCTCTTCACACAATATATTGTCCCTGTATCTCAGTTTGGCACAGCCCTTCATACATATTTGAAGGTCTTTAAAAGCCAATTTATTCCAGTGAGGTTTTGGTTTATAGACTGATTCTGGATGGCTTTCTGGTTTTATATTAAGTGTTGGTGTTTTTCTGGTTTTGTTCTTTTACTTCTGTGTTTATTGTTGTACCTTAACCAGAATAATTTTGATTGATGCTCTTTAGCAAACCTTGTAAATAAAAAAATAGACCCCTAAATAAAAAGGAACTAAAATCACAAGTAGGGGTAAAAAGTGAAAGAATGGCTGTAGTAGTGGCAAAAGAATTAATTATCTGAATCAATGTATATAAATGCAAGTGGTTCTTCTCTCTGAAAGCCGAATGAGAACTACTCCAAAGGAAGTATGTTGCCCAATTGAAAGTGATACGGCAAGGAATCTTGAAAGATAAAATCTTATTTACCAAAAGACATTTTTTCAACTTCCAACTCTGTGTAGCTTCTCTGCTAAGCCTCTCTGCTAACCCTTTTTTCCTTTTTCCCATTTCAGGGTATTTACAGCTGCATCCATGGAGTGGCTATTGAAGACCGTCATTCTTCTATGAATTCTCCCACTGCCACCATGAACAATACCCATTCTAATATTTTGCGTCTTCTCCGAACAGCAAAGAACATGGCTAACCTTTCAGGTGTCAATGGATCACCACAAAGTGCCCTGGATTTCATCCGCCGTGAATCATCCGTTTATGATATCTCTGAACATCGCCGTAGCTTCACTCACTCTGATTGCAAGTCTTATAATAACCCCCCTTGTGAGGAGAATCTTTTCAGTGATTATATTAGTGAGGTAGAAAGGACTTTCGGCAATCTACAACTGAAAGAAAGTAATGTTTATCAAGACCATTATCATCATCATCATCGCCCCCATAGCATTGGTAGTGCCAGTTCTATTGACGGACTATATGACTGTGATAATCCACCCTTCTCTTCCCAGTCTCGATCCCTCAGTAAAAAGCCGCTAGATATTGGTTTACCGCCAGCCAAGCATGGCCAGTTAGGTGACCTTTATGGAAAGCTGTCATTCAAGAGTGATCGATATAGTGGAGGAGGGGCACATGATGATTTAATCCGTTCAGATGTTTCAGACATATCCACGCATACAGTAACATATGGCAACATTGAAGGCAATGCAGCAAAGCGGAGAAAACAGCAATATAAAGATAGTTTAAAGAAACGCCCAGCCTCAGCTAAATCACGGAGAGAATTCGATGAGATTGAACTGGCCTATCGACGGCGTCCCCGTTCCCCTGATCACAAGCGCTATTTTAGAGACAAGGAAGGGCTAAGGGATTTCTATCTGGATCAATTCCGGGCTAAGGAAAACTCACCACATTGGGAACATGTAGATCTGACAGATATCTATAAAGAACGGGGAGATGACTTTAAGCGTGACACTCTAGGGGGAACAGGGACGTGTACAAATAGGACCCATCACAAACATGGGTCAGGGGAATTTGGAATAAACAATGAGCACAAGCACAGTGTTGTGAGTGGGGTACCAGTGCCATGGGAAAAAAACCTTACCAATCTTGATTGGGAGGAACGGCCAGGGTCTAATTATTGCCGCAGTTGCCCATCTAAGCTGCATAACTACACCCCAGCTGTGGTGGGGCAGAACTCCACCCGTCAGCCATGCATCCGGTGTGAAGCTTGCAAGAAGGCAGGCAACCTCTATGATATCAGTGAGGACAACTCCCTTCAAGAGCTGGATCAGCCATCTGCTCCTGTCCCAGTGGCAACCAGCACCTCCACCACCAAGTACCCTCAGAGCCCTTCCAACTCTGCCTCCAAGGTGCAGAAAAAGAATCGCAACAAGCTCCGCCGGCAGCACTCCTATGACACATTTGTGGATCTGCAGAAGGAAGAAGCAGCCTTGGCCCCACGCAGTGTGAGCTTAAAGGACAAAGGCCGCTTTTTGGAGGGAAGCCCTTATGCTCATATGTTTGAAATGCCAGCAAGCGAGTCCACTTTTGCCAACAACAAGTCCTCACTGCCTGCCACCAGCCACCACCACCACAACAATCCTGGCATTAGTGGTGGTTATATGCTAAGCAAGTCTCTCTACCCCGATCGGGTCACTCAAAACCCTTTCATCCCCACTTTTGGGGATGACCAGTGCTTGCTCCATGGCAGCAAATCCTATTTCTTCAGGCAGCCTGTGGTGGCAGGAGGGCCCAAGGCCAGGCCAGACTTCCGAGCCATTGTCACCACCAACAAGCCAGTGGTCTCAGCTCTTCATGGAGCTGTGCCAGCCCGTTTCCAGAAGGACATCTGTATAGGGAACCAGTCCAACCCCTGTGTGCCTAACAACAAAAACCCCAGGGCTTTCAATGGCTCTAGCAATGGGCATGTTTATGAGAAACTTTCTAGTATTGAATCTGATGTCTGAGTGATGGGGAAAAAAGCATGGGAGGGGATGGTGCAGGAAATGCAAAGCATGGGAGGGGCAAGTGGTGGGTTTAGTCCTAGCTCCCATTTGCTACTCTTCTGCTACTGTTTCTTTCCTTTTTTTAAAAAAAAAATGTGGAATATTGGAGTTCTGCTTAGGCAGAGCTGATGAGAAGTGCCACTTCTTTTTTTCCCCACACCTGAACTCCTAATTATCTCTTTTCATTTCCCTACTCACATTTCCATTCCTGACCATCACATGTCAGAGCTTACTAGCTTAGCTTGTGTTTTCACAGTTGGAAAGACAGGGCATGGATCAGGTGAGGTCAGCACGTGGGTAGGGGCAATACCCCAATACAGAATTGGGGTTTTCTTAGCAGCAAACAGGGATGGTTAGTACTGATATGAAGATACTGTGTAAGGTAAAGAGCAGAGGAAAGAAAGATTAGTTCTTTTTACATTTGTACTTTTAAAAAAATGTGAGATACAACTAATGTGGAATTTATTTAATGAAATACATTCAGTTCTTTTATAAAGACTTTAGGGAAAGGGTAAAAATTGAAGTTGCATAGATACTTACATCCTGGAATACAGTGTATCTTATGGAAGAAGGAGGTATGGAGATCTGCTTGGAAGCTTAGTTACAGCAGTCCAGCAAGGCCATTTCTGAAGGATGGGCTGAAATTACAGAAGCTAGGACAAGTGAGAACAGGAAACTCATACCAAGAGTCTTGAGAAAATTAAAAGGTGGGATCCCAGGGTGGGGAATCTTTCTGATTTTCTCTACCCATGAAAACTCATTGTTAATTTTGAAACCATAAACTTTTGGATGTGAATTGATTTGTGCACAGCTCTCTTAAATAACAATTTACATCAAATACAGACAACAAAAATAAAACCAATGTAACATCACTGAAGTATTTTTCTTACACACCCCAGCAGAACAAGCCTCTGCAATGTGGATGAAAAAAAGGCTGAGCAATTAGAAAAGGAGGATGGCAGCTCCATAAACTCCACTGCTCTTTTGATGAATTCAGTGTGGAAGGGAGATTTCTCAACTGCCATGTCCTTGTTTCTCTTGCAAAAGGAGATTTTGAGAGACTACCAAAAAAAAAAAAAAAGGCTTTCTCTGCTGTTGGAGTTCAGTAGAAAGTGCAGGAGGTGGTGCTGCTGGTGGGGAGAATAGGACCAGCACAACTCATACCATGTGTATATGTATATTTATTGAATATATACTTATATTTGATAACTATAGTGTTGTGGAATCATGGCTTGTCTTCCACAGGGCATAAGGAGATGAAATACCAGTTCCCACAATTGCTGTAGTGGGGATCAGAAAGTAGAGGTAGCAAGAAAGTTAAGAGGAGGCCAGGAGATGCTAAGCAGGAAAAGTGGTATTATTTAGCAGCATTAGAGTTGTTCTGGACCTCTTCTCAGTATAATGCAGTATTGCTTGCAGCAGTTCTTTTTTCTCGAGGAGGAAAAAATTGGAAATGTGAGTAAAACTACTTATAATCAAAGTGAGATTGTTTCATTTACATCAGGAACCCTCAGGTAAGAGCAACAGGCTAACTGTTGCCTCCCAAATATGTGGCAAAACATCTCACTTTTTCCTGGGTCTGTTGATCTGCTTTCCTAACAAAACAAGAGGGCAGAAGTATTTTTTTTCTGAAAGATTGCAATTGAACTGAATAAATGGAGAGGCAGAAGCTCTGAACTCTGGAAGCAGCTATTCTTTTTTGAGCCACATTTCTTGCAACTGATTCTCCTTTCATGTCCTTTCATCCATACCCCATTGGGTTTTATATTTTTTAATATATTTGCTGCATTGAAGCCATTGGAAGGCATTGTTTTTTTGGTAGAGAGGGGAAATGTGGGCTTGAACTTTATTAGGTTATGGAAGGAGTGATGTCTGGAAGAGCAGAATGCCTTTTACTTCATTTTCCTTGTCCCTCTCAAAAAAGCTACTTTCCTAGCAGTCTTCAGCACACAAAGTAACTGATGAATCCTTTAACAAAGGGCACTTGGGAAGGCATTCATCTCATTTGTAAATTGAGATTTTTTTTTCTATTGCATTTTGTATAAAACTAGTGCTTCTCTTCTTGTGAATATTCAGGTTTTGAGAGGATATGGGTTTTTAGTTGTTGCATTTTCCCCAACAGTTTTCAGTCTTTGTATATGGAAGTATACCATTACAAATGGGAAATAATAAGAGAAAACTGCATGTATTGAATACCTCTTTCTAAATGACATGTCACATTTTTCCTCATGTTTAGAAAATGGCAATGGATCATCTTAAACCTCACTAGCAAGGCTTTCGTGTTCCTTGCTAGATTATAAATTCATAATTTTTCTCTGAAATTTGGGCCCTGAAGCATTGCGCTGTTTTCCTTCAGATGGAGTTAATTCATTTTGAATGCTCAGTTTAAATGATATCCAAATTACAGGAACTTCTCCAAAGTTATATTAGCTTGGAAGGCTTGGGACTGGGAAATCTTTCAATTAACACTTAGTACTTAACATTTATTAAACAGCTGGGTTTGATCCTAGTGTTGAGCCTGCCTCTGGGTAGCTCCCTTTCTCAGCTGAAACCAAAAGTATTAGTATTGTAATACTTCAGGAAAAAAGTTCACTAAAAGCAAGCCAAAAAAAGATATTAACTGAACTCTCAGAATGATTTAGGTATATATTTGGGGTATAGGTTTACTCTGGTTTTAATTTTTTGCAGTGTAACTCAGTTTAAATATTAAATTCACATGTTTATACTATAGCTAAGATTTGATATTAAATTACCAGTGTTAAATTTGCGTGCACAGAGCATGAAACATGTCTACTTAACGATGAGTAGAAATGTTGGGGGACTTTCAGTTACAGTTAATAAGCAGGTATTATGTCGACTACTTTAATATAAGAAATTAGCCTCTTGATCTCTCCATCTATCTTGAACATCTTATTTTTCTTTTTACTGAAATTTGACCAAGAAGGTTAGTTCAACTACATATATAGGTTTATGTTTTAAATATTATTATGATTTTATAATTTAAAGTTCTGGATATTATTTCACTAAAAGTATCAAATATGATGGAAAAATTTACCTGCAGGTGCTGTTTTTGGAGACAGTGATGTTGGTTGTTTAACTTGCCAAAAATACATGAAACTTTGTATAATACACACATAAAATTGTATGTTCGTCATTTAAAAAACTCAGTTTCCTCCTCCTGCTTAGAAAAATGGGATGTGTTCTTCAGTTTTCTCATTGCATAAACTTGATTTTCCCCGTGAACTAAGATTCATTGTCTTCTGCAGCTGGGTGAGTGGTTCTGCACCTGAACATGCATAACTGACATTTTTGTTATTCAGATGCTTTAGGATAATGTATTGAAATACTTTCTTAATACTAATTCTAGAGCCATGACAGTACATATGTTGTAAATGTGTAAGGGGATAAGGAATGCGAAGATGTTTTTCTTTTTTTAAAAATGGCAGATTTTCCAAGCTGTTTAACTGAGTATGGCATGCTGCCAGACCACTTATTCTGGCATTCTATAACAGATGTGATATATGTCTGCCAATGTAGCAATACACCATCTTATGTTATATCTTGCCATAATGTGTGGTGCTTCAGGAATATGGTGAGTGGGATATTTTGTATGTCACCAAAACATCAGAAAAAAATGTGTTGCCTTGTTTCAATGCTAATCTACTGGTTTTCAAACTTTTCCTGAAATTGTCTTCTAATAGGTAAATCTGAATTTCTTCTACTTGCAAAAATCCAACATCATTTGGACTCAAATATTTGATTTTTTTTTTTACACTGCTCATGGCAGGGGGGAGGGAAGGATGAATAAAACCCCATATTTCTTCATTTAAATCTACAAAATATTCCAGGACTTCTAAATGAAGCCATTAACATGATACTGATACTTTCTTTTTCTTTAAGCTATTATTATATAGAAACCAGAACAGGCATGTATGAGTTCCTTTACATCATTTAGCATAGCATTCTTGCCAGAAAGAGCTAGTATATTGTTTATGTCTGTTTCCTATCTGCTGGAAAATGGGACTTCTGTTGATTTCAGCCCATTTTTTCCACTGGATGACCAGGAGCTCAGCTTCCTGACATCAAAAGAAGAGGGAAATAAACTTTTCTTATCTGCTTTTATGTCCTCTCCTGTAAGTGCTTCCCTGAAATTGAACATGCTAGGTTTGTCCAAGTGATCATGCCTATTGTCCTGCTGGACACTGCTCCAATATAAAGAACGTATTAATGGGACGCTAGCCTTGTCCCTCAAGGGCTTATTTCCCGTTTGTAGCCAAATAGGCTTTTAAGCCATAATCCCCATTCTTAATATTCCTTATATCATCACCGCTGGAAAGGTTGGTTGGGGTTATAATCACCAGTTAAGAGATCCAGCTTCATTTCCATTTTTGGAACCTATCAAACTAAACCTCAAACAAAGCTCAAGCATCTCATAAGCAGTGACTCTGAAGCCACTTTCTATGTTTTAAATGCTCCTGGATTATACTGCTGTACAATAATATGATTTATTATATTATCCTATAGACTGTATGCATACATCTTTGTAAAAGGGAGATATGCTTTATTAGTAAGTCCACTGAATGTCAAAACTTAATAAGAAAATGACATGTCAACCAGAACAATAACAGACTAATAGCCAATGGAGGCAAGGGGCATGCCTCTTCTAAATGAGGTATATTTTAGACGTGTTTCCTGAAATTCCTGAAGAGTACAAAGATCAACATTTGAATTAAGTTGATGAACTTCAGAGTAACCTTTGTTGCTCTTTTTTATGATGAATTAGTGGGCTGAATGGATCCAGAGGGTGCTTTGTATGTGATAAAGCTGATGTGCTTGCTAACTTAACACATATTTACCATACCACTACAAAGTTATTTGAAAAATGTTTTTGCTCATGAAAATTTTTTAGCATAAGCCAATTTAAATTTGGATCCAATCAGTCAAGGCAGTATGACAAATTGATAGTTTGAACTATTCAAAAGAATACATGCTGATATTATAAGTCAATTATTACATAATTAATATAACTTATGACAAACGCTAGGTTAAATTTTTTGAATACCCAACCATACCATCCTAATAAGCTCTGCTACAGATGAAAATAATTGAATATAAATATGTATGTCTCAAAACCCCCTGAGTTTGCATGGGCACATTCCAAACATAAAATTCACTATTTTTCTTAATTCGTTTTAATTCAAGTTTTTTTTTCAAAGCAGAAACAATGCAACATTTCTTAACATTGTTACTAATGTTATGTATTCATGTTGTGCCATATATATCATCCGCTTATTTAACTGCGGTTACATGTAGATA
Organism: Mimophis mahfalensis; assembly: GCA_032468015.1. Lineage (NCBI taxonomy): Eukaryota > Metazoa > Chordata > Lepidosauria > Squamata > Mimophis > Mimophis mahfalensis. The sequence continues at coordinate 35,107 of JANHFR010007800.1, read as the reverse complement.
TAAATGTACATATGTATAGAGGCTTATTATAGCGTTATATTCAGGTTGGGGGAAGAGGGTAATTTTTTATATGTACAGTATTTCCTTATTAAGCAAAGGCATGGGGTAGGGGAAGGGGAGTTGACTTATGAGTTGTGATTTTCCTTGATCTGTGGTGTTTGAAGTTGTTTCAGTGATTGCTTTTGCCAGTTTGGGAAATTTATCTGGATGTTCTATATGTGTGCTAAGAAAGGGACTCATGTTAGGGGAGGTTGGGGCTAGTGTTGGGAGGGGAGGAAAGGGTGTTAATAGTTTCCTTAATTAGAACATGTATTGATTGCTAGAGATTATAAGTTTGAGGTGATATATTTGAAACACCAGACAAGCTCCTACTTCAGGGCCATCTACTGTTCTTCTTCTTCCCACTAAACATCATTATTGTTTCTCTTTTCCTTGTTCTGGGCTGTTAGTAGCATTCACTATCTCAAGACCTGTGGGTTTTTAATTCATGGTCTCTGTCTCTTGTTTCTCTCCCCCCTGCCCCAGAGAGGTTTCCTGTTTTAATAAGCTTCCTTTGTTCTCCAGGGATAAAATTCTGGATCAATTTAACATCCATCCTAGCCGCTCTCTTCTCACGTTCAGATACTCCCATATTCCCTTCAAAATCTTTAGAATCTTTGCTGTCCTTCAACTCTTCCCTCCCACTCCACCCCCCCTTCTTTGGTAGCTACATTCATTCAAACATGTGTGTTTGTGAAACACATACATTCAAATCACAGAAATGAGAAAACACAGGGAGAATGTAGAATGGATTAATGATTGGAGTTGGACTGGAACTTTGAATCCTTTCTCAGTTTATTATTATTGCTCAATATATAATACAGGACTGTTACAGGACTGTTGTATACAACCATGATTGAAACCTTAACTTTTATTTTTCACTATAATCATTACTCATAATATACCAATGTCCACTTCCTTGAAGTTTATTGCTACCTGTGTTAAGATAATAGCCAATATTACAATTCAGCTAGTTAGATAATGGCACAAACAGACTCTAATATGTTTAACGTGACTGTGATGAATACTTGAGAGTATTATAAAATTAAGGCATGAACAAGTAGAAAGATGATTTTTTATTGTGTATCTTTCCTTTTTTTGTAAAACGTCAGTTGGTCAATTATTTGAGATCAAAGCCTCTTATATTGCCTGAGAAAAAGTGTAAGATTGTCTCTTCACCATCATTTCATTCATGGTTAAAAGTTGATATACTGTAGTTGAACTACAACTACATGATAGTAGAATATGATCTTTTGATCACAGTTCAGGTGTCTAAAACATTTAGGCTATTTCCATATGACATAGTATTAATTCCATAGTGAATCCCCTAATTGGAAGACAGTCTTCAATTATTTTCTCTTCTGTCAGCCTCATAACAACAGGTAGGCAATGTTCTCACTGATATTGACCGATAGGAGGGTGAGAAATGTGATTTAATCGGTGTCTCACCTCATCAATTGCCACAACTCTGGAATAATGAAAATTTCCCTGACATTACTTCAAATAAATTGCTAACACCTACCACTCTACATTTTCTTTACATAATGTGGACATATATTGGACTATCTGCAAACAAAACAAACAGAGCAGTTGTTACCCATAATATGAAAGAGTCAGTTCTATTTCTGGAAAAAAAAAACACCCTATGATGCTGGAAACATATTAACGTGGTAAATTGATCTACATGGTATTATGGATCTAGATTGCAGTATGAGTCTTTCTATGCAGGACCTAAATTATTTTCTTAAGCCTAAAGGCAGGATTAAGATTATCCAATTTGAACTGCAAATACCCAAAAAGCTACCAGAGGGCAACAATGGAAGAGAAAAAAGGTTTATTTTCTGACATCTACAGGTCATATATATATTTGTAACCCAAGTCTTAAAGTCCTAAATTGGGTAAGTTAAGAATTTAATTAAAAAACAAAGATAAACAAATTTGGTGCTTGCTATTTGAATAAAGAGTGAGGATAGCTGAAACAGATTTTATAAGGATTAGGGAATTACCTGGAAGTTGCCTACAAGAATTAAGATCATGTTCTCTAATAATGTTGGTTGCATTCCTTTCCTGAAGAAGGACTTGTTTATGTCCAGGAACCAGATAGCATGGTAAAGCAACAACAAAGAAAATGAAATCACTGACACCTATCAGCACTGCAACAATAAGATCCAATTTGCTTAGGATTTAATTAGACAGGAATAGAACAGAAAAAAAATGCTGATTCATCCCTTGAAACAAGCCAGTGTTACGGGATGAGCAAACGCAGTGCTCTCTTAGAAAAAACATTTAAAACGGGGGTTGAAAACCCAGTGAAGGTATCTGGGAATACTCCCAAACAAAGCACATGGCTCTAGTCACTCACATCGTTATTTTTTAAGAATGCCTATCTAGGTACCAGAGGTATTCTTGTCAATAAAGTAGTAAGCACTTTTTTATAAGTTGCCAGGCTTCCTTTTCTTTTAATGTAGATCTAAATCTAACAAATACAATCCGTGTAACAAGAAGCATGATATCACAGGAGATATAGACAAGCAGATTAGTGATCACAGGCATCAGCAGTCTGCTTTTGGCTGATCAAAATGACTTCTTATTTCATCTGAATTTTCTGTACTTGCTGTTAATATTAATCTTACCTATTCTGTCTTTTGTGTTCTCTTATGAGAAACCTCTCTCTCACAATGTTTCATTTTTATCATCCTCTTTTCAGTGCCCAATTATTAAACATTCTATCATGGCTTAAGTTGTTGGTTGCTCTTCTCTTTGCTCTTTTGAATTTATCAGCACCTTTTTCTAAAGATTGAAAAAAGAATTTTAAAAAATCATAATTTGATAAATGTTTGTAGCACTGCATGATAATATTTAACACTGTCCTATTAAACAAGACTTTTTCTTCTAATTCTATTTATTCAAAGGCTTATGATCCAGGTATTGGTTTGCATTCTAATAGCATGGCATCCATGGAATGGAATCCACCAGGAAATTGGAGACACATTTTTGGATTATGTCCATTATCAATTTGTAGATGCATGGCTTTTTATGGGAGTTGGTTGGGGAATACTTCTGTAGAAAATGATATGGTAAAGCAATATTTTTAGTATGGTAGGATTTGGCTTAGAAAATAAAAGAAATGGAAATTTAATTGAAATGTATCTTCAGCAACTATTAAAAAAAGTATTCAGATCTCTCTCTTACAGACTGAAAAGAATTTTAGAATTTTACTTCATTTGTTTCTTTTCAAGTTGATATCTAAGCTGGCCATCTTTTAAAGTCAAATAAGGCTCAATGTAGATTACTATTCTAAACAATCAGCCATTTCAGTTATTGTGCCTTCTGAAACAAAAAACTTCTGCTCTATAAAGATTTGCATAATAATAGTTCCCCATGGGAGACTTCTTGCAGAAATTGGCTGACCAATTCTCCATCCAGTTCTCATGGTTTATTTGTTGGTTTATGTGTGGTGCTTATCAGAATAAATGTCACTAGTGCCTTTCATTAACGTAGCAATTTGTAACTCTCTCTTTTCTGTATTACTAATAACATTTTACTGGCCTAGAGTGGGTCTATCTTTCTATGAAGCAAAAGAACACTAGCAATGTTTCTACCTTTGACTTCCTCAAAATAGTCCTGCCAATTTAAGAGTTAATGGCACAAAGCTTAGGAGCATGTGGGGTGGGGGTAGAGATTGCTAACATGACTGAAGATGGACACTGGTAGGCCCTCTCCAAGTTTATGCAGTTCATTGGCTAAAAGAAGTAAGGTTCTGTGCTTAGCATGGAGGAAAGGACAGATGCACAGAAAGGCCAAATCTGGCCTGGCAGCACTACTTGTGAGAAGCACTTGTGGGCATCCTAAATGATTACAAATTAAGCATGAATCAGCAGTGCACTGCAGCTAACAAAACAGCAAAAACAATATTTTGCTACATCAAAGTTGTAATGTAAAGTTCATAGGAAATGATAATCATGCTGTATCTTGTGTTGATCAAACCCAGTCTAGGATATTATGCCCAGTTCTGGTTGCCACAATTCAAGAAAGAGGCTGAGGAACTGGGCACAGTAGGGGAGAAAAGGTGACAAAGAGGGTGAAGAACTTGAAATTAAATGCTATGAAGTGGAGTTATAGGAACTGGGTATGTTTAACTTGAAGAAGAGAAGGCTAAAAAGGAGATGTAATAGCAGTTCTTTCAAAAATTAAAGGTGTGTCAATTACAAGGAAGAGGCTGTAGATTTATTCTTCATAGCTCCTGGGTGTATGACAAGAACCAGTGGGTGGAAACTTCATAGATGGAGACCAAAACTCAAAATAAATAGGAATTTTCTGATGATAAATCTATTAAATAGTAGAGCAACTTGTCTCCTGGAATCAAGCAAAGATTGGACAACATTCATCTGGGGAACAAAGATTTGAGGATTCCTTTCAGATCAGAGTTTGGATGAAAAAGTCCCACTTTTATGATTTTATTAGTCTTCAAAAATTATAAAAATAGGGAACAGAGTGTGTTACTTAATTACTGCCTTGTTTTTCTCTGCTCTGTGGGATGTCTATCTGTGAGATTCAAAAAATCCCTTGATCCTTATCTACTATATATGCTACTAAAACTCTGATCCTTTAACTGGAGGAAACAATGCATCATTTTGAACCAAGGTACCTCAAATGGGCTAACTTACATTCAGAATCCAGGATCATGAGTTCTATGAAATTGACATTCAGCAAGTTTTATAAAACATTTCATGATATAAGCATTAGCGTAAAGCAATTTATGACCTAATTTGTTGTTAGTTGCGAAGTCGTGTCCGACCCATCGCGACCCCATGCACAATGTTCCTCCAGGCCTTCCTGT
>JANHFR010007800.1:5708-17476 GCA_032468015.1 Mimophis mahfalensis | reverse complement strand
ATCTATCTCAGAACAGGTCATTGGTGCCATTCCTAGTGAAGGAAATCTATCAAACCTAATACCAGTAGATTTCTATAAAATGGCTGAAGTAGACTTTGAGATGAAGATTGCTCTGTAAACATATTTTGGGGAGTCCTCAATGGTCTCTGAACTTGGTTGTTTTATGCAGATGTTTCATTACCTACCTAGATAACATCTTTAGTGCTAGTAGTGCTTGTCTTACATTGGTATGTGGTATTTAAGAAAAATCTTTTCTATCATGTATATAGAAAGATGCAGCCTTTTGGTTTCAAAGAAAAGATGTTAGCATAATACATTATTTTTAATTTTTACTTCCCTCAAAATTCATTTATGTGATCTTCAGGATATAATTCATATTTTTTACATCATGTTCTTTTCCTGAGCTTTTATTAATCAGTTTCAGATAGGAATTTAAGTGTTAAAATCAGAATATAACCTGCCTGGGCATTTTTGGGGCAGGAAGATTGAGCTCATTTACATTTTATTGCCTAATTCTGGAAGGGACTCTGAAACCTTTTCTTTCTTTTTTCTTTTTAACAGAATTTAAACCTAGAATTGGGGAGGGAAAACATTTTAATTTCAAATCAAATGCAATCAGTGATTTTTCACATCATCACTTATTTCAAGTTGTTGCTGATTCCACACACTGCACTAAGTCATAATGTGTTTGCCTGGGGCTATGATAACTCTGCCATTATAGTATTTGAACCATGGTTTATAGTTTAGAGCACTGTGTGGGCTCAGCCACTTTTGATGTGTTCAAGACACATCATAACCTAACAATTGGCTTATAACAAATAGTTTCATTGTCACTGCAAATCTTGGTAGTATCAAATTTACCTAACTAGCAAATTAACTAATTCAGTCGCTTAGATATTTTAAAAATTCTGAAAGTTTTCCTAGTTTATCAACCAGAAATACTTTTCCATTTGACATGCTCAGCATATTTTTTTCTGCACACCTTCAGTTGTTCTGTGAATTTGTAATGATACTGATATTATGTTCCAAAGCATTAATAGCAGTGTCTTCAAAAATATTTATTGAATGAAGAGGAAATGAGCTTATGCTATAAAATATTGTAATATTGGTAAGAAATAATGTAATCATCCAACAGAAAATGGACAGATAAAAAAAATATCATATCTTTGTATTATTTCAAGGAATTGTGAATTAAGTAAGCTTTTTATAAATTATATTTTTCCCATAATGGATAATGTAGTAGTTTCAACTTCCATTTTAGCATTTCTGAGTGCATAGAAATTATAGCATATCTCAACAGTGAGAACCCACAAGTCTTAGGAGTATATTTTGATTTTTTACTAGAATTCCAGGATCATACAGTGCCATAGGGAAATAATGATTGAGCAATCACATATATAAAAGGACAGGCAAATATGCCCTTACATTAGGAAGTAAAGTGTCTATGACACTACACAGATGTTCAGTGCAATTCAGTGTTCCTGAGCAAAATTTAGTATCTAATTTTCTTCAAGAATTTTCTTTGTTTGAGCAACCCCTTCCAGCCCCTTTTTCACTGCAGTGAGTCAAATCTATTAGAAAATTTCTGGCAATGCTTAATATACTTGTCTTATACAGAATTTTTAAAGATTCTTATTCAGTTTGGTGGGGTGAAATGCATAATTCCTCATTATTGTATCAGCACAATTGTATCCTCCATTTTATTGATATGAAATATCTAATATAGTGAATAGAATGTTTTTAATAAAGGAGACTGGTGAGAAAGGAAGGGGCTGAATTCTGGACAGAGATTGCTAAATGTATCAAAGGACCTGCTGTTGTGTTTTAAAAGCCATATTGGCTGGCCTGACACATTGCTACCATTCAGTGCTGGGATAAATTCATTGCAATGAAATATAAAAGCGTGATTCACATCAAGGGACAAATATGTTCAAACTAAATACTTTGGTGTCTCCCAACATGCTTGGGAATCTTTGGCATAAGGGACTGGTGCCTTTATTGGAAAATAGCACATAGCATTTTGATGTCTGTTGAATTTTGGAAAGTCAGTTATAGATCTTAGCTATTAACCATAAGGCTTATTAACCACATTTTCCTTGAAAACTAGAAAATGAATGCAGTTGAAATGCCTTGGCCTTGTTCCTCCATCCATTTCTCCATTCCACCTCTTTGCCTGGTTACTTTCATAAGGTAAATGTCAAGTCACGCTTTGGCGATAGAAGATTAGAATGAGCAATGCAATTCATAGAAGAGTTATAGATGCCTCACTGGCTGCATACTTGTATGTTTATGTGGTGCTGCTTGGAGGTTTTAAAGCCTCTGGATCAGTCAGTATCAACTTTAAATTCATTGCCTGTGCCAAAATGAAGAGGAAGTGGATGGGGGCTGGGATGATGTTAAATCTCTTACTGCTTGGTTAGTTGCTCTTGAACTCTTAGTCTGAAGCAAAGTGTGCAAGGATTCATGGATTGGGGGTGAGGTGGGGAGGGTTGTGAGTAGGACAGAGGAAGGTTTTCCTAGGAAGGTGTCCCATCACAGCTTTGTTGCAAAATGGCCACCTGGGCCTCAATTATTTTCAGCATGGCCACTGGTGCTATTGGAGTATATTATAGGGACACTGTTATGTATCCTAGTTGAGGGTAAGATTAAAGAACACAGCATTCTGACTGCAAGCTTGATGATTAAAGATACCCAGTGTGAACTTGAGTCAGAGGCTGGAAAATGCAATTTCCTCACAGTACAAAAAAAGGAGGAGGCCGTTGCGATATTTCCCCAGTGTAGCGTCTTTCTAAGGGAAAGCGCAGTCAAACTCAGGCTCGCCTCATCTCTCTGAGGCCCCAATCCTACCACTCCCACTGGTCACTCTTCTTCTATCTCCCAATTCTCCTTTCCTCACCTCCTCTCCAATTCCTTTTTCTGTAAATACTTATTTCGGACAAGCAGGGATCTATAGACTCTGGAGGGGGGAGGACAATTGTTTACTTTTCCCTTTCTTTTAAAGATTTTGGTGTTTGAATTTGAAAACTATTATATATAAATGTGTGTATGTATATATGTATGCACACACACACACACACCACACACACACAAACAAACAAACAAACATCGGCATACATACTGAAACATACATAAACACACACATTGATCCTGGAAAAAAGAAAGTAGTTATTTTTTCCCATGAGTTTTCTTGTTTCTCACTGGGACTTGTTTTGGGAGCAGATGGTTTTGGAGGGTGGGGGGTAAAATATGTAGATTTCTAGTACAGCATTGCTCCCACCATGCAGGACAAATGTAGAAAGGGGAAAGCTGAGGAAGGAACAACAACAAAAATAAAACAAAATGAGAAAACTTTGTGATGTACAGAATCTGTAAATAGTCAAAAGATTCTTTCTCTTTTCTAACAACAAATTATTTCTGTCACTTTATATTCAAAAATAAAGAAACCTACCACAAAATATCAGGGTAAAAAAATTATAAAAACTTAGAATCAGAGTCTTTTCTTGGTCTTTTCCATATGTTGAGTGCAAATGTGTTTTGTTTGGGATGCCATCCTGAAAAGAAAGTTGAAACGGGTTTCACCTGATACAGCAGTATGGCAAGCTTGGTATGTGAATAACAATAGTTCCATTCCCAATGTTTAGCTATGCTCTTTTGATTTATTGAAGTTTCATTATACTTTATTATTTATTTTTTCTTTCCAACAATGTGTACCACTTTCAGATGTTTTGAACATAAAACAGATTTTAAAATGTAAAATAATGCTGAGATACCCAGAAAAATGAACACAACATTATGGTAAGCCCCTTTTCATCACATTATCAAGGAGCATTAAAATAAAAGGAACATTGCCACAAGGCTATGAGGAAAATAAAATAAAATCCATAGTTGTACAATATAGGAACAACAGTTTTGTGGCATCCTGACTGGGGCTGCCTATAAAGATTATTTCTCATCCAAGGATTTTTCATCTTTGTTTTGTTTCTTCATTTCAAAATACAGAGTGTGATAGCTGAAAATATTAAGAGGACCAAGAAAAGATAGAAGGGCAGAGAAAATATTGCAATATTTGTTCACATTATCTCTTCTTCTAATAGCTTCACAAATTGGTGGGATCAGAAGATATTAAACCCAGTCAAGATTTCCGGGAAGATTTTCTGTAGTTCTCTCCCTGTACTTTGAGAACCAAGCACCCATAACCTAGTTCAATATAGCCAGCTCACATGTACTTGGGCCTATCTGAGTTCTCAGAAAGTAACACGGAAGACAGAAGTGTGCTGCAACTAAAAAGTTTATTACAATTATTTATATCCTGCCTTTCAGCTAAGTAAAGCAGCTTACAATTTGTAATACACTATATATTATTTAAAAACACAATTCTAGGGCTCTTCCAGGAGGATAATTTGTAAAGGGAAGAGACACTAGGTTAATGGATTTGGATAATGGCTATCATCTTCTTTTCTCACTCTGTCTTTAGAGACACTTCCCAGAGGGCAGATAGTGATCATGGCCTTCTGGGAAGGAAGAATAGCGAGCAGGAAAAGATGCCTCAGGCATAACTGGAGCATTGCACACACTTTCTCAACCTGCACTTCAGTCCCATTATTTCTAAGCAGCATGACCAATGGCTATGCTAAATGAGATACTATGAACAATCTGGAGGCATCAGGTTAAGAACAATGGTATACACAAGCCAAAGAGTCTTCATATTTAATATACACTACCCAGCTATTCAGCTTGAAAACATCTTTTTCTCTGCCTCTTTCTCTCTTTTACAAATATGCAGTGAGATAATGTTCCTTTGTTCTCTGATCTTAAAGACCCAGATAAAATTAATGTAGAAACCACCTCCGGCTCACAAGCTTCCATCTACTTGTCCCTGCACCAATTTATTGCACATTATTAAGAAAAATCAGAAAGAATTTTGCTGCCTTTGATTCAGGGACCATCAGGGAAACAGTTCCATTTACTGAAGGAAATAAAACCAAGTTGTACCTGTGGATAGAAGTCCAAAGAATTATATCTCAGTCAACCAATGGTGATATTAAAAGATAAAACATCTACCTCTTTTATCCAGAAAAAAAAATGTTCTGGGCTTCTAATACAAATCTTAGATGACAACACTTCAATGGAATTGTAAGAATTCATTGTTTATTAAATGTATATCATGCCTTCTGTTCAGAACTAAAGGCAGCATATATATCACTCTCTCTTCTCATTTTCCCAGCGACAACAGCTCTGTGGGATAATCTGACAGAGTGCCTGGACTGACAGAGAAATAGTGGCCCAAAGTCATTCCGTGAATTTGTAGTTGTGGATGGATTAAAACCCGAGTCTCCCCACCTCCAGTCTAACATCTGAAGCATTACCGGCTCAAGGTTGACTCAGTCTTCCATCTTTTTGAGGTCTTAATATGAGGACCCAGATTGTTGGGGGCAATATGCTGATTCTATAAACCACTTAGAGGGGGCTGTAAAGCACTGTGAAGTGGTATATAAGTCTCGGTGCCATTGCTATTACAGCATATTGTCTCTCTTAGATCACTTGAGTGAACTTCTTTTTCTTCTCTTTCCCTCAAATATTTATTCACCATTTGGGGTACAACTTCATAGCGGGAAGGAGAAAGAGTGGGTCCACATGTTAAAATGGTTTGCTTGGCCAAATGCCATCATTCTTCCCCACCCATGCTTAGTAGAACTTCTTAGTCTGTGTGAGAAAGGGTGGGGGCAATGAGTGACTGTATGTGCATATGTGACTTGAATGGTGATTATGTGACTTGTTACATGTATGGGAATGAATGTGGAAGATGAGTTGGAGATGGATGGAGTTGGTGGGTCATCCTGAGAAAGTGCACCAGAAAGTTAAAAATAAGGACAAACTAGGTGATTTAATAATAACAACAGCAAACCTTATCTACTATTAGTGTAACTGGGATTAGATTTATACCTAATAGTTTTTACTTCAGCCTTATTAATCAATCTATGTTAACTTGGAATTCTGGGAATATAATCTCAACACATGAGTAAGAACAGTATTTTTAAATCAATGGATAAGCAAGTAATGGGTAAGTAAGTGACGTTATCTACTATTTTTGAAGCTATTTCAAAGTAGCAAATACTTTCATGATTGTAGCCAAAGCTCTCTTTTATCTCATCTGCATTTGCTGTTATAATGTCAACAAAACAATGCAATTCTTTGTTAATATTCTTCTGCATCAGATTTTAATTGTTTCTTTGTTATATCAGCCAACATTTGCACAACCAGCAAGTTCCCATATTAGAGGAAATATTTTTTCACTCCCAGGATTTGCTTCAGTTCAGTATATATTAAAATTATCCCAATCATTACCAATTTTTTTCACCGAAGAAATTTGCCATATGGTTACAAGTAGGTTATGCTTATCTTTTTGTAGATGACAATCAGTAACCAAGCTAGATCAATCCCAACTAGTGTCATTTTAGGCTAATCAAAGTTTTAGTACTTTTCCACTCTCATGCAAAATTTACTGTTCTCAATGACTATTTTATTCAAGGATTGAAATGTCACAATTAAGTCTGGGTCACATTATTGTTGGTTTCTCAGAGTAACAATTATAGCAAATCCAGTTAAGCCTGCAAAGGCTTAGAGTTCTTGTTGGAGAAAGATGAATAAGTGTTGGCTTCAGTAAAAGATTTGGACTTTCCCTTTGATTGGGCAACATTTGTTCAGCAATTACCCCACTGACACAGTATGTAATTCTTAGGAAGTCTTTTCTGGGACTTCTGCATGTCTTGAAGCAAGAATTCATTAGGAATTGCAGGTCAGCAAATATTGTGACCAACATTTCAATAAGGAAAAAATAATAATGGGTGAGTGGGTTATTGCTGCTGTGGCTATGACATGAGGCAGCCTTCCCAAACTGATACCTTTGCAGATACTTTGACCTGAGGATTAGAGTTACCAGGTTGCTACAGTGAAAGCTAATATATATGAAAGACAACCAGATGCATAAAGATGTTGGTAAAAATATATTCCAAACTGGGGATTGTTTCATTTTTCTAATTATTGGAGACATTAGTACAACTGGAAGGTGGAAAGCTATGTACAGTATGGAAGGAAATATAAACAGGTTTTACCTTGAACTCCTCTCTCTTGGGAAAACATGATTAAGTGTCATGCTCTATTACAATATGAATTCAATCCAGCAAATACAGTACTATCAGAGATTCTATCGTATTCTTAAAGAGGATGAATTTGTTGGCAAGTACTGTATATATATTTTGTGAGTTTTGAAAACCATTTTCCCCAATTTTTTAATGTACAAGCAGATAACCCTGCACATATTTTGAAAAAGCCTGAACTCATAGGAGCATTAAGAATTCTAGTTTGAGGTTTGGATTCTTTGTGTCCTGTCATGCCACCTACCAGGTACCCCTGCAACTGTAGCTTCCATTTTAACTTCTCTCAGAGTCCTGAAATAACAATACTTTGAAAGCTCCCAACTAGCACTTCCTCATATCCCTATCCAGAAGATGGACAGAAATGTAATGTCAAATGGTGGCTAAATGAATAATTGTATCCAGTCATCTACCTCTAAAATGAAACCATATGGCACCTTCTTAGTTCTTAATATCAGACACTGACACTTTCACAAAAAAAGGATGGAAATCCCCAAGTGATGATGCTTTACCCTTCATGAATAATAATATTTAGATTTATTTGTAAGAATAGTCTGCTCCAATCACTCACTGGAGACTTATATTGGCAATGTTATATTGAAAAAATTAGTGAAGCAACGTTTAATCTTCAGGCAGTTCTGTTACAAAATTGGGAGAACACATTTCTTTCTTAAAACTGGAATCTAGTTGCATCCGCAAGGTGTCTTTGCTAAAGACAACACTAGATCTTTCAATTGCATGGAAACACTTGATTTCAATTCCCCACTGTAAGAACTATACTGAATGGTGATAATCTTACAGTACAGCTTCCTCCAAAACAAGACGTCCAAGTTAAGAGCTTATGCACTGAAGACAATTTTTGTGTGTGTCCAATAAAGAATTCTAATATGTCAGTCAGAACTGTGATGGATTGTTGCAACCTATTCCTCATAGGACTGCCCTAGAAAACCATTTGAAAGCTACACCTGTACACAATAGAGCAACGTGAGCGATGACGGGTGAGCCATATCATGTCCAGTCAGCACTGATTACCAGAGAGCTTCTAGATTAATTCAAGGTGCTGATTGTTCCCCTTAAAATGCCAAATGGCATACTGTAGGTCTGAATTATTTGAGGAACCACTGGCTTATGCCTGCCCAGTAATATCTGTCTCTCTCCTGGTCCTGTCAATACAGTAGTGTCATCTAAAAGTCTTCTCTGACAAGTACCTGTCTTCTGAAATGGTACCTTGCAGAGATTTGCATGGTCCCAATCTTAGCAGTTATTACAAGAGCAAATGTGATTGGGGAATCTTTGGTTTATTTTTATCTTCAGAGGAGACCTTTGTTACCTCTTTTGGAGTTTAATTAGGTTTCTATTTATTGGTTTTAAATATTAAATGCTCAGAATTGTTAGATTTGAGTGGACTAGAAATGTTTAAATATAAACAAATAAGTAAATAACTGGAATTCCCATCCAGTTTGCTAGAATTCCTGTTTCAGCCCCAACCTATCACTGCAGCAATCAAATAAAGTTATGATGGCATTCATGGGATTTGGAACTGGTTGTACCTGTGAGGATGTCACAAAGAATTGAGGACATTTGCCTTGGCTTTGAAATTAAACTATGTACTGTGTTCTGTGATACATAGCTTTGTTTGCCAAAGCCTATTCTGATCTGAATCAGAAGAAGAGTGGAGGCTTATAATAAATTTGGGATGAGTTCAAAATCTAACCCATGGTTCTTAGATACAGAGTGCCAATCTGTTCAATTCTCAGAGCTTTTTCCAAGCCCTTAGGCAATTACTGGATATAAGACAACCTGAAAAGGGGAAATTGATCACAATATGATCTCACTTGCTTTCCCCTAGCTCCACCAGGATCATAATGTCCAGAAGCTCCCCCAACACACAAAGATTTCCTAGACTGGTTATGCTTATCAAGCGTTGTTCCATTCCCTTAGTTGTGACTGTAGCTATAAGGACTTCAGTTTTCCTAGCAACCAATCTATTGTGTGTGTGAGGATACTGGAATAGTGAAAGTCCAGCCCCTCATTTTTTCCAAAGATCTCAATTGTTCTGAAGGTTAAGGGAATGAGTAGCTGCTACTAAGCTAAAGAATACATTGTATGTTAGTTGGTATATAATTGGCTATAGCCTCTATTGACCACCCAGTGCAGCATTCCTCCTCACACAGTGGAGAAGGAAATCAGCAAAGACAATGCAGAGGCAGGTTAAAAAGGAAGGGAAGTAGCAAAAATAGCACTCTTAGAAAGTAACTAGGGTTACTAATATGGTTTTATGAGGGTCTTCTGACTGATCTTGGGTCCAAGAAAGCTTTGGCATGCCAAGCAACTGCTTGCTGTAGACTCATCCCTATTAACACAAATGTTAATTACACAATAATGCATTTGCTTTATATATGAAAGAGAGCCAAATTATTTTGATAATATAAAAATTGGATGCATGGATAGATAATTCAGTCCCAGATACTTCCAGGTAGAACAGGGGAAAAGTCTTGTATGAATCCTTGCAAAACTGATACCAGTTAAAAAAGACAAATATATGAAGACAGATCAGTCTTTGCCCTGACATGGTAAAAAGCAGCTTAGTAAACAAGGTATACCTTTTAATGCTCACAAGCTGGAAAGCAACCAACTGATTAAGGACCATCTAACATAAGAGACAGAATGCAAACAGACAAGCTGCTGTTCCTCGCCATATTTCTACTCTGCGGGCAATATTGTTCCCTTTGTTTTTCTTAGTTACAATCCAGCAGCTATCATGAAAATCAAGTTATCTCAAAATGTTATCAGGATGTCAAGGTGTTTAACCTTGTTGACATTACTGGTTCTAAACTGACAAATCTGATTTGTGACTGTCCTAGCATTTGATAGTATAATTAATGCTAATGTGTTAGTCCTAGTATATTGCATATTCTGGAAATATAAGCATTACCATTCTGGGCATATAAATATATTAATTTAACATTTGGAAGACTTATTTGAATATTAATTTTTTTCTTACATGCTCAGAAAAAAGCTAAGAGTCTTTCTCCATGACCAGATTCACCAATATTTCAGTTAGCAGAAAACTATTGAAGTATGAGATATGCTGTGTCCATTGCTGACCCGTCTTGCTTTTTTTCTATTTGTTTCAAGTCACTGTAGTCACTAATTACTTTCTGTCCAAGGTAATGGGTGACAAAGATTAACAGTTTTTAAAACCTTGGGGCTGCCTTGGAACAAAGGAGAAAATGCTACCCTTACTACCAGTCAGTAAAGATGAATTTAGACCTCACTCACTCCTAAGAAGGTGAAGAGAACATTACACCGATATGGCAAACAGAAAAGGTATTGCCAGGCCATGTTTGTATCATAGTTAGGTGCAAGTAAGGACATGACCTAAATGATACAGTACATTTTTCCAGCGCACTGTGATTAATTCTTCACTTTGTGCAACATGGCATTAAAAGAGTTGTGAAATATAGTCCACATTCAAAATAAAGCAGAAATTTAAGGGGGCATTTCTTTTTCACAAAATAACATAATATCATTAAAAAGTCCTTGCATTTTCTTAACTTCAATAAATCATTCCTCATGTTTTCCTCAAATTATCAGAAAACTATTTATGTGTTCTATGCTACCATTCAAGTTCTACGATGGGTAATGTTACTTGTAATAATAAGTCTCTTTATGAAGGGATTACATTCTGATCTCATACTTATCTCATACTTATAATATAATATGCTTATCCAATATTTTTCCAGGACTTGATTGGTTGGTTTCTATGAGCAGAGTCAGAACAAATTCTATGTGTGAATTCAATAAAAGTAAAGCGCTGTCACTGGATTAATGAACCAACCTTTGGAATAGTCAAATTTTTCCAATTGTAGAGTTCCTTGAAATAGGGGCAGGAAAATTTTTGAGAGGCCAGATCTTCAAGTTCATTCTGCCAATAAACATTGTTTTTTTCTTTATAGGTTTCTTGATTCTCCTGATTAGAATAATTAATCCTCACCTGGAAATGCCTCATTTCCTGAAATAGGCAACCTTTTCCCTGTTTTATAAATTTATCACATTGAAATAAGAAAGAAAAAAACTAACAAGAATTAATAATTAAGATGTCAGAAAGAGAAAGAGCAAACAAGGAAAGAGCAAACAAAGCCAAAAGCAGTGAAAGAACAGGCAGAGAAAAGAAATATATGGAAATGATATCCAGTTTTCTTTTATTGCATAACTGCTATAAGTATAAATTTAAACTGATCTCTTACTCCAAGGCTGTGATATAACTTTCAATTTTTCTATTATTTACTATTTTCCCCTAATCATCAAACTGATATACAATATCATAATTTCATTTTTTTCTGTTTTATGCAAAAAATCCAGGAGGTGTTTCTAATCAACATGAAAATTAATCAGTGTCTTTTCTCTAATCAAAGCTGTCAATTTCGCCATCTCAGCAAACTCCATCACCCTCACCATCCACTCTTCCATTATGTATAATGTCCAAATCTTTCTACTATTGTGCACAGAAAAATCTCACTGCTCTTTTTTAAAAAAATCCCATTTATATTCCGCCCTTCTCCGAAGACTCAGGGCGGCTTACAATGTGTTTTTAGCAACAGCCCTCATTCC
>JANHFR010007799.1:232725-243308 GCA_032468015.1 Mimophis mahfalensis | reverse complement strand
AGAAATGACAACAAGAGTTTTCCAAGGTGAAAAGGGGGGGGAAATGTATTTGCAAAAGGTTACAGGCAGGACAGGCCCATCAGAAGGTTTGTATTTGAAAACATAACTAACAACTAACAACTTAATGAATCCTGATTCCTGTGAAATGATCCCATGAAGGACAGAATGGAAAGGGTAGAATAACATGGGATGAAGCTGACTGCAGGTTGCATCAGAATTCAAAAGTCCTTGTTGCTGTATTTTTTTTTAAAAAAATACATGTTTTAATTTTGGTTCTATTGTTTTGGTGAATTTCTGTTTAACATGAGGCTTACCTAGACTTAGAATAATTTTGAGGGACACAGCGGCTCAGTGGCTAAGACGCCATGCTTGTCGATCAGAAAGGTTGGCAGCTCAGCGGTTCAAATCCCAAGTGCTGCGTAACAGAGTGAGCTCCTGTTATTTGTCCCAGGTTCTGCCAACCTAGCTGTTCGAAAGCATGTAAAAATGCAAGGAGAAAAATAGGGACCACCTTTGGTGGGAAGGTAACAGCGTTCCATGCGCCCTTGGCATTTAGTCAAGCCAGCCACATGACCAGAGACATCTTCGGACAGTGTTAGCTCTTTGGTTTTGAAACAGAGATGAGCACCACCCCCTAATGTCGGGAACGACTAGCACGTATGTGTGAGAGGAACCTTTACCTTCACCTTATTGTCACTTTGAATGTACACTAATCAGGATACATTTAAATGGAATTTCATTGCATATAGCTCTCAAAGGGTCACAAATTGGCAAGATAACAGCCTCAGAAAATTTGGCCCTTCAACTTACATGGTACCACACCAATATTACCTACAGTATGTCTCTTGGTTGTCATGAAATAATATAAGAACATTTTGGTTCCCTGGTCATATACACACCTACGTTCCCATGCTAACATTGCTTATCTGTACCTCAACCCCATCCAGGGACTGGTACCCCTGGCCTTCTGGAAGTTGCTGAATTATATCTTCCAGGAGCCCAACTAATGCGGTGCAGTATTATTTGGACATCCCCAGATTCCCTACACTGGTTCAATCAGACATTTTCCACCAAAGTATAGTTTGGGTTGTGAAAGCTTAGGCTTCAGCTGATATTTTTCTCTCGCCACACGATGGCAATTTGACATGGGATTTTTTCCCCCCCTCGAGAACTGAATAAGCAGTAAGTAATTTTCTTGGCAGCACATTTGTTTCAAGGGCTCCCTCCTCCTCTTCTTTAAAGGTGGGGGGAAGAGAAAATATGAAATGAGTGTTCTTAGTCGTTCATGCTATTTTTTAAAAGAGAGCCTTGCTTGTTTCCAAACAGTATATTCGTGTGTTTTTAGTTTTTGAACAACCTGTTATTTAGCCTTTTGTATGGAAACCACCATCATCCGTAATTGTAGTAATAATATTTATCCCACTTGGATAACTCTGAATCTTGAAAGCTGTGTATATTATATACACTTCATGACACCCCAGTGATGGAGGCTGGCTGAACCAATTCAAGCACTGCAGAAGGAGAACCTGGAGTGGGCTGACGCTCATAATCAATTCATGGGAAGGAAAAGAAAATGAGTCAAGAGCTTTTGGCTTCAATGTTAAAGCCCAGTTAGTCTACCCTTCTGTATACTCCCATGCTGCAGTTACCACTGTGTATTTCTACTTGTTCCTTTTCAGCATTTAGCTCTGCTTTCACCTTTGTGTTATTAACAGATTTTATACTTTATTTTATCATGAAACACACTGGAATTATTTCCCATCTTGAATGTTAAAGCAAGGGCTCTTTCAAAGTTCTTCTTTCTTCCAAGGTAACCTTTCTTACGCTTCAAGGTACAAATACTTTGTGCAGTTCAAAGTTGGGTTACTTAACACTTAGAACTTATATTTTGCAAGATTTGATTGCCTTCAATAAAAGGCATGTTCTACAAGCACCAGCAAGATCTGTATTTCTGTATGCTTAATATTAACTGTTCCGTGGATTCATCATGTTCTGTATATCCTGAATTCCTATTTATTTACCCAAGTGCCTAATAACCTTTCTGGGATTCAGCATCGTTAAATTAGGGAATCGTAAATCTTTAGGTTAGAGAAAAATGAAAACTCGAAAATTCAGTTACGTCCTCTGATTCTGAACCTTTCTGGAAAGTCCAAGTTTGACCATCTGATCAAATGATGTATATCAGTTTAAGAAGGATTAAGATCAGTGGTGGGATTCAATTTTTTTTACTACTGGTTCTGTGGGCATGGCTTAGTTGTCATGGCTATGCTGTTGGCCAATCACAGGTGGTATTTGCCAGTGTCGGCCAATCAGAGGTGGTGTTTGCCAGTTCTCCAAACCAGTCAAAATTATTGCTACCGGTTCTCCAGAACTTGTCAGACTGGCTGAATACCATCTCTGATTAAGATTGATTATTACTGGGATACACAATAAGACTGAAATAAAAACAACACTTCCTAGATTTTCCTCAAAACAGGTACGTCTGGTAACCACTGTCATTATCTGTTGCTATAACTTTGCTGCAGTTACATTCCCCTCTTGCAGCTTCCACATGCTGAAATGGACATAAACATAGGCCCTTAATTGATTCTAACTGGTTCAGTATCAAGTGGTGAAATGACACTGAACTGAATAGTATTTGTCAGCTTCTGTGATTGCTATGTTTGTTGGCTGTTTCGTATTGGCTTGTGCCCTAAAAGGCTGCTCTCAGAAAAGTCAATTTTGGTATCATGACTGGTGCATCTGCTGTTTTCTGACAGAAGGGGGAAGAGGGAGAGATGATTTCAAGAGAAATTGCTAACCCATTCTGCTGGATTTCTCTCTTGAGAAATGACATTTCTAGTCATGGGAAAGGAGCTGTTAATGGTTGCGGAAATAGCTCATCAGCTTAAGAGTTTTTTCTCAGCATTACTTGCTCTGCCACCTGAATATTCTCTTTGGTGAAAATTATTACTCTGTAGGCTCTGAGGAACGAGTGTTTCCAAAGGCAGCCTACACATATACTGACGTTTTTCTTAAATGTCCAAGAATATATTTTCAATGCAAATTCATCTTTCTCTCTTCTCCTCTCCTCTGCTCTGCTTCCTCCTTTCTGTTCTAGTTCTTCCTGTGCACTTATTTTTTTCCACCCACACATCCATTCTCTTATGAATGCTGAAATGTGTCTGCTCAGATATTGCTCACTCTTGGTTCTATAATTGCTGTCACTAAACGGCACTTCCATTCCTCTGCAGAGCAGTTTCTGTATATTGGAGGAATTATATAGAAGCTTTAAAAATACACAACACTAAACCCATACAGTGGTGCAATGATTAAAGGTTAGATTTGGAATTGGTTGGTCTAAAAAGCCTACTGAGTTATGAAAGCAATCATTGTGCCAATCATTCCTTTTTTTTAAGCATTAGAAAGTATATACTGTATTTATCATACTCTTCGTAGGACCTCTGTAGACCTCTTCCTATTTTTGCATTTAAAAATTTACAGTATACTATATATGCTAGCTTTGGTGGCTTTCAATCCATAAGGACTTTCCAGTTCCTCTAACCCTCATGAGTATTTTGCTGATGTTATTTTATAATGCTGAGTTATGCATAAATATGGCATGACCATGTTAATGCATTCAATAGTGTGACAGTACAGTTGGAGGTCTGATAGAAAATGATCATTATCTGTTTGAATGCCAATAAATGCAGGAATGAAACCTGACACCAAGATAGCATATATGTAATTGATCACTAACCCAAGTAGATATTTGGATATTGAATAATTTCACTGCACAATGTATTGTATAGAACATAATAGATTGTTGTAATTTCTTTTGCCCATTCATCTTCTCCTCATATGAAGAGCATCTCATCATTTTCTAAGCAACCTCTCATCTCCAGGAGCCATGGTGGCACAGTGGTTAGAATGTAATACTGCAGGCTACAACTGACTGCCAGCTGCCAGCAATTCAGCAGTTCAAGTCTCACTGGCTCAAGGTTGACTCAGCCTTTCATCCTTCCCAAGTTGGTAAAATGAGGACCCAGATTGTTGGGGGCAATATACTACCTCTGTAAACCACTTAGAGGGGGCTGTAAATCACTATGAAGCAATATGTACGTCTAAGTGCTATTGCTATTGCTATGAAAAATATAATAAAATAAAATCTACATATATATAAAACAGAAGTGTGGTGAGGCATGTGTGTGTGTGTGTGTGTATGTGCTCTATACGCTTCTACATGAAGCAACCAATCTCGCCCAAACTTGGCATTGTGAGATCAGCACTGGGGGGTCATGAATGCCTTTGGGGGAGGTCTTTCCCCCCAAAAAAGGGTGCCAAAGTGGACACCCCCACCGACATTTCACTGGCAAGCTCTACTGCATATGTGCAGAGGGTTACCAGGCAAGGCATACAAATTGGAGACTCTCCAGCCAATAGAGGCAAGGCAGTGCAAAGAATGCTGGGAATTGTAGGCTGCAGCATTGTCATAAATACCCGTGTGAAGCCGGGTTATTGGCTAGTAATAATATAATAAAAATTGTGCTGAATTCACTGAAAGAGCTGATTTAGTGTAGCATTCTACTAGAACATACATAGAACATCCATCTTCTGATTAATAACAATTGTAACTGTTCAGTGCTTCCCAAATTATGTGAAACAAAAAGTATTAGCAAAATTAGATTCAATATTATAAATGGACTGCACTGTATCAACAGCAACCTAATCAGAGATCACAAGAATGAATTCTTTTTGAAAGAGGAGGAGATGTGGAAGCAACAGTAGAAGCTTAGAGATTATAGTATGATCTGAAAAAGAGCTGATGATAAGGAAGGAAGAACTGGGTCTGATCAGGACAAAGACTTAGAAAAGCTTATGAAAATTCTAGAAGCCTCTGTGGTGGATCCACCTCACAGCTTCTGCCACCAGCAAAGGGCTAAATATGAGCAAGCTACTTATTATGTTTTTATCAGAGGCACATGTGAAATGGAAGGCTGGTCAGAGAAGCTCTGATTACAAAAGCTTCTGACTGAGGCATAGTCAAATGTCAGAAACAATTCAGGATACTTGTTGTGGCTCCGACAGCCAGGCCTGCTCCTCAAGAGGAGGAGGACTCAGAGGATGATGTGGAGGGACTGCCAGGTCTTTCCCCCCTGTTAATACAGCAACTTCCAGATGAGGAATCCCTGCCAGGCCTTTCTTCCCCCTCTGAACAACAGCTTACACCTGACTCCCCCTCAAGACAGCAGCTGTCATCTGAAGACTCAGATGATCAGGATATATCGTGGCGTGACCCGATTCGCCGTAGACAGGCCAGGAGACACATGCAGCTGAGAGGGCGAAGGAAGTAGGCGTGGCGAACCACACCGTGATGAGTGTATTTAGGTCTGCTGCTAATTGGAGGGACTTTGTGACTAACAAAGTTCCAATTTAGCAGTCACATCTGAATAACTCCTGAGAAATCTTTGCACGGACTTTTGGCTTGGAATTTATTTATTATTAGATTTATTAGGAATTGGATTACTCTTGTGGAATTTCCCCTTGTCGATGGATTTATGCTTTTGACCCCTGGACTGCTCAAAGGAACTTCGCTTGTGTCTTGGTTTGTTATCTGTCAATTTGATTACATTTGATTTACGGACTGGAATTTGGCAGACTGCCTCTGTTTCTTTTGCCTTACTCTTTTGTAATTAAGCAATACAAGAATTGGTGAACATTAACCCTTTCTGTTGTGGTTTTGCCTGATTAATCTGTTATTTTGGGAGCGAGGACAGAACAATACTGTTCTAGTTCCTGTCATGTTATCTGTACTGCTTAAATCTTACCGTTTTAGGCTAAACGTCTCACTTCATTTTTATACATTGATTGCTTACCATTATATCTGAATTCCTGATTATTATTATTATTATTTTTTAGTCTGTTCTGCCCCTGGATTTTACTCTGACAAGGACTTTCAGCCTGGGCAAAACATATATATTTTATTGAAAACTGAGGAGACAAGGGTGCTTTCTCTTCCGCTGTATTATTCAGCACATGCTGCTTGTAGCTACTTACAAATTGTTATATGTGAATCATGATGTCTGGATTTGCATTCATTTTACACCTTTAGGCCTTTCTATCTAGATCCTGGGTAATTATGTAAAATATATGTTTTGAATAGTTAGTTTTGGGAAGGCTTTAGCAACTGTATTTTCCAAATTGTTAGTTACAGCCATCCTGCTATTCATATTTACTGCACCAATGCTCAGTTTATTCTTCTTCACATATTATCCATAATAAACTAGGGAGATATTCTTTAACTGAGTTCTGAACATAGCAAAAATGTAGTCTAAATTTCTTTATATTGGTGCCTAAAAAGACCTCTTTTGGAATCTCTGCCTGTTCTTAACAGTACAATGAATTTGTCTGTAGCAAGGTGAGCAATTTATCAAAATAAGTCATTTTTCTTCTTTAACAAACCTTTCTTCCAGATGAAATTAATCAGGGTTTAATGTACTCATCTATAGAGATTTACTGCTAACTGTTGTAGGGGTGAGGTTTTCTCCAATTGGGCTGTTTTTGTCAGTTGTCAACATCTTTAAGGAGCTGAACACTTATCAGAGAATGGAAAACCAACCTCAAAGACTACAGCAATCTTTGTTCAATCTTGCTGTTATTTGGCACAAACTGGGACATGGATTACGTGGATGAATAAGAGAAGACTTAGTATAACAAATCTGAAAAGCAAAAGCTGGTGAAGCTATTTCAGGTTGCTGGTGCAGCTTCCCTTTCTAAGATTGCTTCCTGACAGAAATCTACGCCCCATAGATTAGATACTTTTGCCCCTAATGCAAAAGGCTGTGAAACCTATGATCCAGGATAGCTGTGTAACCTATAGTTTCTAAATATTAGAAAAATATTGATTAAAGGCCTGGAGACTAACTAAAATATACGAAGAATGGTTGTGGGATTTGGGTTTGGCTAGTCTACAGAAAGGACTGGGCGGGGTGGGGGGAATGGGGCATAATGGCAGTATTCCAGTATTTGAGCGGCTGCCACAAAGAGGAGGAGGTCAATTTATTCTCCAAAGCATCAGAGGGCAGGACAAGAAACAATGGATGGAAACTAATCAAGGAGAGAAACAACCTGGAATTAAAGAGAAACTTCCTAACAGTGAAGACAATTAACCTGGAAACAGCTTGCCTTCAGAATTTGTGGGTGCTTCATCACTGGAAGGTTTTTTTTAAAGAAGCGACTGGATAGTCACTTGTCTGAAATGGTATAGGGCAGGGGTGTCAAACTTGATTTAATTGAAGGCCGCATCAGCCTTGTGTTTGACCTCAGGGAGCTAGGGTGGGTATGGCCAACTCATGTTAAGGGCATCTGTGGTGGCCTCAGTGCTCTGCCAGTGAAAACAAGCTCCCGAGCTCCATTTTCAGCTGAGATGGCTTCCTGCTGCTTGCGGCCCTCCCTAGCTCCATTTTTGCTGGCACAGGCACTGCGGGCCAGTGCTTTGCTGTTGCCAGGGCAACCCAATGGCCCAGATCTAAGCACTCAACAAGGCCAGATCCAGTCCTCAGTCCTCAGTCCTTGAGTTTTACACCCTTGGTATAGGGCTTCCTGCAGCCTCCCCATTACCCTGTCCACTGCCTCAGGAGTCACAGGATCAAAATCCTCCCAGATCACATGCTCAAGCCCATCGGATTCCTCTAGCCCCGAGTCTGCCCAGTCAGAGTCCAGCCCGGCCTGAATCCGAGAGATTTTGTCTGAGAGATGCTGACTAAACTCCTCGGCACATCCCTGCAAAGGGTCACCCACAACCTCCCGATTAAGGAGGGAGTGGGTGACCCTGAACAGGGCGGCCAGATGATTCTCTGTGGACATGATGAGGGCGGAAAAGTAATTATGCTTCGCTGCCTCCATCGCCGCAATATAAGATCTCGTAAAAGATCTCAATTGCAATCAGTTGGGTTCAGACCGGGTTGCTCTCCAACCGCACTCCAGGCCCTGTCTCCGACGCTTCATCTCCTGGAACTCCTCAGTAAACCAAGGGGCCCACTGGGATCGGCACTGGGTCAGGGGCTGCAAGGGAACGACTTGGTCAAGTGCCTCGGTGGCCACACTTTCCTATGCTTCCACCAAGGCACCAGCTGAGCTGTGGGTGAGGGAGTCAGGTACAAACCCAAGTGCCTGCAGGAACCGTTCTGGGTCCATAAGGCGCCTGGGGCGGAACCACCTGGTCGGCTCCTCAGCCCAGCAGTGGGGGGAGGCATATCAGAAGCTTAGTCACAGGCAATAGTGATCTGACCACGACATGGGGGAAATAGATGGAGAACCCCCCCCCCCCAGATCACTTAGCCACTGCCCAGAAAGAAACATGAGGTCGGGCGTGTGCTCCCCCTCATGAGTCAGCCCACAGATGACCTGGGTTAGGTCCATGGCTGTCATGGAAGCCATGAACTCCTGGGCCAACCCAGACGAACCCCCCAGGAATGGCAAGTTGAAGTCCCCCAAGACCATCAGCCTAGGGAACTCCACGCCAGCCCCGTGAGGACGTCGGACAGCCCGGGTAGGGCAGTTGTGATGCAGCTGGGTGAAAGGTACGCCCACAACACACCCAACTGAACCCTTGGACCGAACCTCAGGAGGAGGGACTCACACCCACCAATCTGTGTGACAGTGACCTCCCATGGAACTAGAGACTCCCTTATAACCACTGCCACCCCCCTGCCCCTGCCCTGGGCCCTAGGGTGATGAAGCACACAGAAACCCAGTGGGCAAAGATCATTCAGAGGGTCTCCACCCTCTGAGCCCAACCAGGTTTCCGTAATGCATGCCAGGTCCACGGACTCCCCCTCAATAAGATTGCAAACAAGGGGGGCCTTATGAACCATGGACCTGGCATTTAAATACACCACCCTAAGCCCAGGGGCCCCAACTCCCTCACTCCCAGAAGAAGGGGGTGCAATCAGGGGGTTGAAGCGTGCCCCGCTCGAAGACAATGGTGGCGCACCCCCAGAGAATGATATGGCCCCCCCATGCCACCTACCACCAAACCCAACCACCGTAAGGATCCGCTGTCCCACACCAGCCAAAGACCTGGCCACCCCCGTCCCTCCCCCACCCCGCAAGGATTGGCTCTCAGCCCAGATCCAAAACTGTCTGGGTGAATTCCCCCCAATTCTCCCTCAGCCTTCTTGTCTCCTCTCCTCCCTAACCCCTTAAAATAACCTGACAAAAACCACAATAGGGGTCTCCTTCTATATACATACACCCACCACAGACCCCTACACTCACCCAACCACCTTTCCGGACCCCGAACCCTGGGACCGTCATCAAGGGAAACATTAAATGCGGTGGGTCGCTCCCAGGAGAGGTGCGAACAAGTCCGTGCTATTGTATCGGATCACAGTCATTGTAAGTTCATGAGACCAGCATGGTCCGGCTGGGTGTCAGGTGTTAATAGAGGGATGTTAAAACCGTCCTGCAAGTTGTTGATATTCACCAATTGAGAATATCTTCATTGCTAAAACTGTGTAGATCTGTTTCATGTGGTGAGCTATTGAATTGTACGTGACATCTTCCCACTAAATTATTTTCCATTTCTGAATTGATTCTTTCTACTTAAGGTGGCCAATGAACATCTTACGAAGATTGAGTGGAGATTTCCTTGAGTCTTTCTGTTTTCTTTGCTTCTGATCCTGATATGCTTCATGGCCATAACTTCTAATTTATCCATACATTTTGAGGTATTCTTCAGTCCGGATTCTCCCCCTTCTGCAAAGGACAATGAAGAAATCCACCTGGATTGCATTTGAAAACAAGGGTGCCGAGGGGAGGAGCTGCAGCCTGTGGGACGGGCATGTTTTGTGGAACTCTCCACAAAACCACCAATATTCTTGCTGCGTGGGGGGACCTGGAGGCCAAAGTCATCTTGTAGGGAGGCAGGGAAAGAGCACATCTGCCGAGGACCCAGGGAAGAAAGTTATTTCCTGAAGTGGCCTCGGAAATGTTGCTCAACCCCACAGCATTGAAAGGCAGCCATTACAAGCCGCAACATAGCCAGAACAGCCCTGACAAGAAAGATTTGTAACATGAAAGGCAACACCAGGTCAAGATGGGTGGATTAATAATTAAAGAGCACCTAGCCTCAGCTTGAGCTATGAGCAACGATTGGTACTGGAGTGTAAGTTTTTCTCCTTCTCTATTTGAAGACTTTTTTTTCTCAAGCTGCAAGCTAGTTGATTGGGAATGGTGGTGAGTTCAATGAGAGAAGGTGCAGATGATAGCTTCTCCTGGAAATGGGACAAAGGCAGCATTTGAGCTCAAATTACTAGTTCAGAGTTTCTTCAAAGAAGTTGAAATCCGCATTGACAGTTTGAATCTAATGCGTGAGAGAGCTGAAGTTGCACGGGACGAGCTGACTGGGCAGAAAGAGGTGAAAATGTTTCTAATTAAGATGGAGATGCAAGCATGAGACGGGGAGATAAAAGAGGACACCAAATGGCCCAGCCAGCAAACACAGATTGTTGATAATCAAGGAGCAATGGTTGGAGTTTCAGGAGCGATGAGATGTTACCTGAGTTGGATAAGTGATACTAAAAGGAGACAAAGAACGACAA
>JANHFR010007799.1:142638-152780 GCA_032468015.1 Mimophis mahfalensis | reverse complement strand
ATGAATGAATGAATGAATGAATCCACAGAGAAGCAAAAGAGAAGTAGCCACATATATAGAGGAGCCTACAAGGTTTACAGAAGACAAAACTTTGAAGAATTAATAATACCTCAGAAATTGATTGATTGATTTTTATTATTTAAATTTGTTATGGCTGCCCAGCTCCAATGGACTCTGGATGGTGGACAAAACACCATACAAGCCTATAAAAACAGATAAAACTTAAAGCCACAGAGACAGGCCAGACTAAAACAATCTAAAAATAACACACATCAAACAACCTCTTGCCTCCAATAATACATTAACCCAGATCTGGGACCAAAGCCAGGTTTTAAGAGCTTTCTGAAATCCTAGGAGAGAGTGTGATGTCTTTATTTCAGGGGACATGAAACAGAAGAAAGCCATGGCTACTTCCTTATTCTCAAAAAACTGCAGACTTCTGCCTCTAAAAGTTATTCAGTATTTTATTTCATTTCAGGGAGATCCTGAAAGTTCATGACATTTAGTAACATGGTTTATGGTTACATGTAGTGGGGATAGGAGGAAGTCAGCAAAAAGACACCAGACATCATTGACTTGATCCTTATTTACAATATTGTAAGATTAAGTTTATCTCAATTGTTTTTATTGAAAATGTTTCTCAACATTTCCCTTAGTTATTCATTCAATTTCTGTGACTACTGACTGAGCAGACTGTGTGTGT
The DNA here is from genome assembly GCA_032468015.1 of Mimophis mahfalensis. Classification (NCBI taxonomy): domain Eukaryota; kingdom Metazoa; phylum Chordata; class Lepidosauria; order Squamata; genus Mimophis; species Mimophis mahfalensis. The sequence continues at coordinate 152,077 of JANHFR010007799.1, read as the reverse complement.
GTGTGTTTGTATGTATCTCTGTGTGTGCATACCCCAGGTATGTGTATATATGTGTATGCGCATACATACTGCATATATCTGCACACAGATATATCTATGTATACCTATACACAAATCTTGGTACATTTTTTAAAAATGTTCTGTCGGCATGCCTGTTAGTAAAATGGAGAATAGAAATGGAACTGAAGAAATTGAAAGCCATGATAAATTCAATATTCTCCAGTTCCACGAATGATAACTTCAAATGCAGGAAAGAAATTCTGATTCGGGGGTGGAAATCCAACCCTTAAGAAGAAAAGCAGTAGAAACAAGGGAAACTTCTCTCATCTTTAACCCAAACTTTATTGATTCATTTATCCAGTCCATACCGTAATTAATCTTTGTGGATAGAAAGAGCTTTCTACAAGTATATTGAAAACCATCTGTCACAATGTAAATTTTTCACCTTTGTAGAATTGCTTTCTTTGATGAGGATAGTAATAAATGCACTTGCCATTAAAGGCTGCAAGTTGTGTTGAGATGTATGCAAGTGAATAACAGTAATCATGTATTTTCAACAAATGAGTTATTCTGAAAATAAAAGAAAATTCTTGTTTAATTTTCTGCCGTATTTATTAATATTATTGTAATAGTACTTACAAAACAATAACAACTAATCTGTAATCCAAGAATTATCTTTCAAGTATGTGTTTTTCTATCTGTATATCTCAGGTTGCCGTTTTCTTCAAAGCTCTCTCTTCCGCATTTGACACATAAGCTTGGTACTTTCCTAAGTACAGTAAGATTTTTTTGATATTTGCAAATTCAAATCTGACTGTGTTAATATTTTTGCATTCGCACATTAAAAACATTAATTTCTATATGCTGTACGATGCAGTTAAAATGGCCAACAGTGTTTTAGGTCACACCACACTAACAGCTTGGAGACAGGGAGTCTGGCTCTGGCAGGTGCAAGCCCAACTCCGTTAGTCACAAGACAGCCTCGTGAGGTGTCAATCATTGTTAAGTGTTACACTATATAAGAGTAACCAGCAGCCCTAGAGGGCGCTCGCTGATCCACTCATTCATACATGGAAAACTCTCCTGCTAATGGGGCTACTCTGCATGTACTGCTTTCAGTTTCATTTCTGTAAGTGTGGCTTCTGTGAATATTTGTAAATAAAACAGACTTTAGTTCAACAAGAGTGTCTGGCATCCTGGAATTGGGCTACATCAATATATGGCTACCAACCCTCTTGATGCAAGGTTTAATATTTATTGTTAATGGCATTGTGGAATCTAGTCTGCCGATGTCAGAAATGGTCATTAACAGACCGTCTCCTTTAGATAATCTATTGGATAAGACTTTTGATACAGCCTGCATATAAACATTGATGTGATTTTACATTTAGGTCCATTTCTTGACTCGTCTAACCCTTGACCAGAATTTCTACAATATATTATATCAGCTACAAAATATAAACTACCAAGATACTATCCCAGCAGCACCTTTCCAATGGAACATTTTTTTTTGCAAATGGGAAAAGTCTGCTTACACTTTGGCAGCTTCACGCTACCTAATGCAATTAGGCAGAATTTGCAAAACTGTTAAAAAAGCAGAAGCAAACATTACCTTAAACCAATAAAATTCACATCTGCACAGGATTTTTTGTTTTTGCAAATATTAAATTGTGCTTATGTCACATTCTTTTGGTGAAAAATAATTACCGTTATCAGCATAATATCATTGCAAAATCAGAAAAATAATCATTCTACGATTAGATTTTAAAACCAAGTTTACCTGAAAAATAAATAAGATACACTCCTGAGCATATATTTATCTTAGCTTATTTGAATGTTCTTGGTGGCATTATTCCTACAATATACTGTATGTGCATTTACTTCTCATTAAGTCTCTGAGCTAAATGTATTCTTTGTGCAAACAGTATAAAGAACCCTATAAAGATACAACCGAAGTTTGCTCACAAAATGTCTATGGATTGTACTTGTATAGTCCTTGAGTTTACTTTATTTTTTACTTACAACTATTTTTCCTGTAATAATGTAAGCATAGAACAGGTCCTCATTTTATCTCCAATAATTCTATCCCAAAAAACTTCCCACAGAAAATGTGATTATATTTGCCAGTAATAGGAATCTTTCCCGGTCATTTTCTTATTCTAAATACCATCAGCCTCAAGCTAATATTAACTGCCAGTTTAACTGTCAGTCAGAATGAAAAACTGAACAGTGGCATTCTCTATCCTCTTTGAATCATGGAGTTGGAAGGGCCAAAGCCCAGTGTCTCACTCTTTTCAGAAATCCAAATTAAAACATTTCTGCAGCCTTTGTTTGATCACATGCAGCAAAGAGAAGCTGACCACTTATTTCATCCAAATCATTGATGAAAAAAAAAATATTGAACATTGCAAAGTCCAGATGGAATTTTGTGATTATTACTTGATGCCTCAGTTGTGGAGATATTTGGAATTCACTTTATCTATAGAATGAGTATCTTAAAATAGCTACTCATACGGATATTGATGTTCATAAGTCAGATATATAGGAATTTGGTTGCTTCCTGCAATTTTTGGAATTTAACCAAGAAAATATGGGTCAGAGGACAGAATGAGGATGAGAATAAAAAAGAGGGAGGAGGAGGAGAAGGAAGAGGAGAAAGGAATGAAAATAAGGTAAGCAATCTTATTCATTCTTTTGTACTTGCATACATTTTACACTGAATAAAATCCTGAATAAACCAATAAGCTAATCTTGGATAATGAGGACATTATTCTTTATTTGTGAAGCACAGGCATATGTACATTCCATTGTAAAATGTGACAGAGGTGTTTTTCAATCTGTTAGTGTTCTTTTCAGAGCCTTATACGAGGGGGTGCTGAGAAGTTCCTGCCTTTGTCTCCTTCCAGTTGAAATAGAAAAATAAGCATGGGGGCATATGACAGCCTAATATCTTAGTATGTAACTGTGCAAATATTATGTCTTTGCAATTCTTAAAACTGTTTTTTTCTTTTAGTGGGAAGCTCTGATGACAGAGGCACAAGCAAGTTTCACGTCGTTGGAGTTATGGGTCGTTATGGAGTTTTTGTTTCTCCATGGAAAGTCAGCAAAGGACATTCAGACTGAGATGTCACAAACACTGGGGGAGAAGTGTCCTTCCTACAGCACTGTCAAAACCTGGATATCTCATTTCAAGACTGGGCATTTCACTGTTGAAGATGAGCCCTACAGTGGGCACCCTCCAAACCTCAACTGACCCAGTAACCTGCAATGCTGTCCATGAACTGATTATTGAGGACCGGTGAATATCTGCAAAAAAGATAGCCCACATACTTGACATCTCATGGGAGCATGTTGGGTTTGTTATCAACACTATCCTAGACATGTGCAAGCTTTCAGTGAAATGGGTGCCGAAATGTTTGAACAGTGATCAGAAGAAGAAAGAGTTGAAGCATCCAAAGCCATTTTGGCCCACTTTGAAGCTGCACAGGACCTTTTGGCTAGGCTACTGACTGAGGATGAAACCTGGCTCTACAGCTATGATCCTGAAACCAAGGAACAGTCAAAGGAATGGCACCACAGTGGGTCCCCGTGACCGAAAAAGTTCCCAACCCAGTAATCAGGCAAAAAAGGACACAACATCCATTTTCTGGGACAAAGATGGTATTCTGTTGGTGGACTACCTACCTCAGGGCTCTAGTATCACTGGACAGTGTTATGCTAACTCCTAGACCAGCCGAAGGAGGCAATTAAGACAAAATGCTGTGGAAAGTTGACCAAAGGGACCCCTTTTTTGTAGGACAATACACCTGCGTATATGTTCAACATTGTGGCTGCCAAATTGAACACCCTGAGTTTCCAATTGGTCCACCATCCCCACCTGACCTGGTACCTTTGGACTGTTATCTGTTCCCAAATTTGAAGAAATATCTGAAAGGGCAACGTTCTGAGGATATTTCGGACATCAAGGATGCTGCTGAGAGCTGGTTTGCAGCCCAACCGAAGGACTTTTATGTGAATGGTCTAGAAAAGCTGCAACTACACTGTACCAAGTGCATCAGTCTCAGGGGGGAATATATTGAATAAATGTGTTATTTCATAACTCTGGCTCTTTTCTTTCTGGGAAAAGCCAGGAACTTCTCAGCACCGCCTCATACTGAGATCTATTTGTTCCGAATTAGTCATTTTGCTCACTTCCTTGATCATTATCGCTAACTTTTTAAAAAACCTTTCCAAAGGTTTTTGAGTAACATGGTTTAACAAATTGTAAAGACAACCATGAAACTCTGAATGACAGAATCTGGAATTGTCATCAGCCTCTTTCCTAATCAAAGACCACTATGGCTCATATAGTATGTATGAACTTGCAAGGATTGCCTCAAAAATATAGGAACATATGAGAGCTTATGCTGGATGAGGTCAAAGGCCCATTTTATCCAGCAATTTATATTTATGGCAAATTGCATCTGGGGACTTCGCAAGCAGAAGAAAAGGATAATTACATAGTTAACTCTCAAACGCCATAAAAATACCCCATATTTATTTGACTTTCTATCAGGTCCTCCAATAGATATTTAGTAATAAATACCATAAAGGAAATGAATAATGAAAATCTAGCAGATTGGCATATATAATTACACCCACAAAGCAGAGATATGCAGATTTTACACCATGTCATTTAAGGGTAAAATTCCTAAAATAACATCTGGCTATGTATGTTTGAAAAATCCCAAAAAAGGATGACACTGGTTGTGTTGTGTCTTCCTAAAGGGCAATACCCAAATACCACCCAAGATATTCATTGTGCCAAAATAAGAAATTTCCCTCATTAAAAGTGGAATAGTTGCCATGTACAGTAAAACCCCAAACATGACTCAATGTGAGATCTGTACCTCTGGAGAGTTTAAGGGAAGCAGATTGTAGGTATTATGCTGATAGAGATTCTACATATCCTTTCTTACACTTGCCAATACTTGGGTATCTTCTAGAATTAATGTACTACATATAGTTGCCTCAAGTGCAAAGGCAGTTCAGTTCAAAATTATTGAACTATATGAGGTTCAAATGAATTATATGGGGGGTTGAATCCCATATAACAAAGGATCTGAGGATATGTAGTCAGTTGACAATCTGGTGCTTCTGATGAATAGTTTAACCCAGGGGTGTCAAACTTAATTTCATTTAGGGTCGCATCAGGGTTGTGTTTGACCTTGGGGGTTGGGGTGGGCGTGGCCAGGGTGGAAGTGGCTAGCTTGATATCACTTGTGTCGGCAGCGCCTGTGGTGGCCTGAGTGCTCTGCCAGTGAAAATGGGCTCCTGAGCTCTGTTTTTGGCTATTTTGCCCTCCTGCAGCCCTCTGCTAGCAAAAACAGACCTCCATTTTTGCTGGCAAAGGGCTGCAGGAGGCTATTTCAGCAGAAAATGGAGCTCAGGCCCTGCACGTGGCCCTCCTGGGCTTAGTTTCTCTGGCAGAGGTAGTGTGGGCTAGTCCTTTGCTTTTTCCAGGGTGGCCCCATGGGCCAGATCTAAGCACCCCATGGGCCAGATCTGGGCCCCAGGCCTTGAGTTTGACATCTCTGGTCTAACAAAATTAAAATATGCATGTATTCATTCATTCAATCAATTTATATAGCCTCTCATCTCACATACGTGATTCAATGTGACTGGTCAGCCCTGAAGCTCAACTGACCACATTTGAATCAAGTTATTTACTGCTTCATTTGTCAAAATTGGAGGTCATAATTGGGGGTGTGAAAGAATTAAAAGCCATAGATTTCTGGAAGCTGAAGCCTAAAGTATTGCTAAATTAAACATTGTTCTCTTGACCCAACCAGTGCTGAATGCCCAGCATATATGTTTAATAGATGGCCTGGTCAACCAGAGTGCTCTTTTTTCATTTGTAAGAGAGTGACAGAAACTCATTTAGGAACCAAGTTAGCCACTATCTTTCTGATGTTTCCTACCTATCTGGAAGACAGGAGATTAAAGAAGGCTGCTGTGAAGTATTTTAGGTCTTCTACTTTGCTTGAAATTACTAGTGATCCCCCGTCTGTGTAGAACCTGCAAAATATATTCAATTCTTTCTTTGCAAGAGTTAACTAAGCATAAGACGAGAAGCTGAAGTCATCGTTACACTAAGTCTGCTTGGTGTCTTCTACAGCTTTGTTGGAGTGTCAGCCATTGAGAATGTTTATAGTTATGTATAATGTGTATTAACGACATCCTTGGTTTTTTGTTTTTTTTTAATAAATCTTTAGCTTATATTACTGCTTGCATTCAAAAGCAAAAACTCTGTGCCTAAAAGCTGGTCAATAAACATTTTAGCATCAGTCAGTTCAAGTGATCTGAATTCAATAATGTTACCTTTCCAAGAGCCACAAAATGGAAAGTGAAAGAATGATTTATGAAGCTTAGCTATGCATGGCCAGATGGGGGTGATGGGGAGAGAGCAAGCGAGACGGAGCTTAAACTGATGATTGCAGGATTCCCTTTAATGAAGTACAAGTTGCCAAGACAAGTTTAGGTAAATGCAGCCTGTGTCACAATAAGTTATAAAGAAAAGAAGTGACAGACCCAACAGAGCAGGTGGTTGCTATTATTAAGTGTGATGTCAGGAAGGTACGCTAGATAACCACAAAGGTGAAGCAGTTGTATTAGTGCTGTTGTTGCAAACAGTAGCATAATACCCCAATCAAGAAACTAGTTAGGAGAACACCACACCCCCACAAACACTATCATGTGGGAAAAGCACACACGAACACAACAGAAGAGACTTCAGACTTTGCAGGTTGTTAGAGAGATACAAAAACTCAGAGGTAAAGTAAAAATGAAAGCAAAGTGCTCCCCTCCTCTTCTGCATCTCGTTTTATTCCTTCAGCCACAATAACATTACATCATACAAGGAAGGCTCAGCAAGAGGCTGGAAGATCTTCTTCCCAGCGACAGAGGAGGGAGTGGCCAAGAGGCCAGGCTTGCACTGATGAAATAATGAGAGCAGGGTTATCTGGAGTTCCCCTAAAAGCCCGTTCCCAAGGGGAAAAGATACCAGGACAGTGGTGGGATTCAATTTGCTTTACTACCAGTTCTGTGGGAGTGGCTTAGTGGGTGTGGCTATGGTGTCGGCCAATCAGAGGTGGTATTTGCTGGTGTTGGCCAATCAGAGGTGGTATTTGCCAGTTCTCTGAACCAGTCAAAATTATTGCTACTGGTTCTCTGGAACCTGTTGGAACTGGCTGAATACCACCTCTTTACCAGGAGATAGATCACAGGTAATACTGCCAGGCCATCTCAGGGGCCCCCTGAAGAGCATTCCCACGGGAAGAAGTTGCAAGGTGTGCCTCGCTGTCTCTTCCATAAGCCAGGGAGCCATTTTGGCACCCACAATATTCCTACACTATCAGGGGACAACTACTGTATATAGACAAGGAACAAACCTTTCACTATCTAGCATTGATGATGATGTTGCCTATTGGATAATGAAACCTCTGCAAGTCAATGACCAAGCTCAGAGAGTACCTCGCAATACCAATTTGCATTTATGAAATCTGTTCAAATTGAGCCTCACAGATTGTGTGTGTCTGTGTGTGTGTGTGTGTGTGTTGGGGTCTTTGAGTCACTGTTGACATCTGGCAACTGCTTAGAGTAGCCTACAGTTTTCTTGGCAAGGGTTTTCCGAAGCGGTTGGCACCTTACTGGCATCTTGAACAAGGGTTAATTACACCTCATGCAGAGTGTTTCTCCAAGCCATTGGTTTACTGACCCAGGAGGAGCCTCAATTTTTTAAAATCCCTTTAGTGTGCTGGTATGCTCTCTGTTGCTAAGTGTGACTCACATGCAGTCCACTAACCTTTTCTTCATCTAATAATTTCAGTCTTTTGGATCATCCTAAACCCCATTCAGTGATAGGAATTAGAGAGGCACATGCTGCAATCATTTTTAATTCCTAGCACTAGATGTCTGTCTAAATGTGATTCCTGAAATTTGGAGGTTTCATCTTAATTTGATGGTTTCATCTTTCATCTTTCTCATTTTAAGATGAGACACTGATGAATGAATGCCCTGAAGTCAGCATGACATAGTTTTAAAAATGAATGAAAATAAATAATATGCTTAAACAACCTGAAAATAATAATTAAATTACAAGTATCACATATTGACATTTTGCATCATCACTGAACTCATGTAGTCATTCATTAGCAAATATAATCAATCAATCAATCATCATCATGTGCTTAATTTTTATAGATAAGGGAAATTCAAAGAAATTGTTTTTCACAATCTTCTTTTTGGATTAACAAAATACATACATAGGGGTCAGAGAAGACAGACAAGAAATATACATTATAATGTCATGATCCAAGTTCTTCTCTCTATGTGCTTGTATGTTAAGTCATGAAACAATTAGGAAAAGGCCGAGCATGATGCCATAATCCACATTTTGTTCTTTTGCTAATATCAGGGTATAACTGGATACTTACCTTTGTCATCTGGATTACATGTGGGAAAAATATTCAATTATCTATGTTATGGTGGAATTTAAGCAGTGAAACAAGAAATATTATCATCATTGAGAGCAACTCACAGGTAAATATCTGAAATAATTGATGCAAATACTGAAATGTTAATGTTTGCAACAGCAGTTGAACACCACTTCCTACCCTTATATTTAATTTAAATAGAATGTGGTCCTTGTGGGTGAATTGGCTTCAATAATCTGCAGTGACACTGATGCATAAAGTACTAACTTCAATTTGCTGTTTGACATTGTGACCCAATCACACAATGCTTGAGCCTCTGGTCTATAACTGACTTGGTTTTTGAATGAAAAAGAAAATAGTTGTATGCATACCATGTATATAATAACTAAATATTTTTTAAATTGTATTTTATTTAACTTTATATTATTTCGCCACCAATTCCTTTAATGGTTCAAGGAAGGCAATTTAGAAAAATACAATTAAAACAGTGGAATTGCAATTAAAACAATCCCATAACACATTATCAAAACAATTTAGTTAAATCAAGAACAGAGGAATAGACTCAAGATCATGTGAAGGGTTACTACCAGTTTATAATGCCTTGGCAAGGCCACACTTGGAATACTGCATATGGTTTTCATTACCACAATGTAAAAAGGATGTTGAGAATCTAGAAAGAGTGCAGAGAAGAGCAACAAAGATGATTACAGCACTGGAGGCTAAAACATATAAAGGATGGTTGCTGAAATTGAGTATGTTTACTTTAGTTTAGTTTAATAACAAGAAGGACTAGGGATGATAGCAGTCTTCCAATATCTTGGCTAAACTTGGAGTATTAGACTACAAAATTGTTGTTAAAAATAGTTTAATCCAAACATATCCTTCTTAAGAATATCAGGTCCCAAGGAGCTTTTCCTGCAAAAAAAGAAGTTATAAGGACCTTAGAGATTAATGTAATCCTGTTT
>JANHFR010007799.1:128549-138863 GCA_032468015.1 Mimophis mahfalensis | reverse complement strand
GCCGCCCCGAGTCCTTCGGGAGAGAGGCGGCATATAAATTCGATTAATAAAATAAATAAATAAATAAATAAATAAATCATCAGTTCCAGTGATACACTACCAAGTTGGAAACATCAACTGGACTGTGGCTGCAAACCTGGAGCAGAAAACACATTTGAATACGTACCACACTTTACATCTATGAAGTGACATTGACAGGTTGTACCTGCCAAGAAAAATAGGGAACAGGGGACTGTTGCAAATCCATCAAACTGTAGAAGAAGAAAAATGAAGTTTGAATGATTATGTGAATCAAAGTACAGAAAAATTGCCAAAGGCTATGAAAATGGAGAACATTATAAAAACAGCAGAAACAAAGGCAGAATGTAAGGAAAAACAGCTGGATGACAGATTAAATGGATGGAAAACCAAAGCTTTGCATGGACAGCACTTGAAAAACATTGAAAGAAAATGTGATGACAACTTGAGATAGGCATGGCTTGAGAGAGGGACCATTAAGGAAGAAACAGAAGGTTTAATACTTGCTGCTCAAGAACAAAGCACTACGAACTAGTGCCATGAAAGTGAAGATGCCAAAGTCTACTGACAATCCAAACTGCTGACTTTGTAATGAGAAAGATGTACTGTTTCACACTTAATATGTGAGTGCAGCAAAATACTGCAGACTGACTACAAAGCTAGACATGATTGAGTTGCTAAATTAATCCACTGGTCATTGTGTAAAAAATATGCTCTACCTGTATCCGAAAAGTCACGTGAGAACATAAAGTGGAAAAAGTTGTTGAAAATAAGATGGTGAAGATCTTGTGGGACTTTTGAATATAGACAGATTGCCATTTGGAACATAACATGTCAGACATTATGGTTGTCAAGGGCCAAAGCATACAATTTATGGATATCACTGTAGCAGGAGATGCCAGAGTCGAAGAAAAAGAACTGCAAAAAATCACAAAATATTGCAACCTGGCCGTCAAAACTACATGGTTATGAGTGAAACATGTAATAGTGATACCCATCATCACCGGGCACTTGTTACCATTTCCAAGAATTTTACAAAACACATCAAGAAATTTTGCAGCTTCCAACACCAGCAGAACTGCAAAAAACTGCACCACTCAGAACATAATATATTTTAAGAAGATATTTGATTGATACCTAGGATGCTGGCAGCAACCCGTATCAACCATTAGAACCTGCCAATGGTATTTGTCATATATTTTTTAATGTTTAATGAATTAATTAATGTTTAATGAATAAAGTATATAATAATACCCAATATTTTCACCTTGCTTTTAATAGAAAGTTTCCAACCATCCCAAATTTATTCGAACTTACTTTTTGAGGTGAATTTCCTGATTTGTTTTAAAGAAACATATTCATTTAATGTATAAAGGTGAAGGGAGAAAAACTAATGAACCTTCATGACCTCAAATTCAGCTTCCCTGAATGCTGGCTGGAATAAGTTTATTTTATTTATTTATTTTATTAATTAAATTTATATACCGCCCTTCTCCCGAGGGATTCGGGGCGGTGTACAGGGCATTAAAAAACATAGAATACAAAGATTAAAAATGAATTAAATAGAACACGCCCTAACATACCAATAAAACTAAAACTCCTTTCCTCAGTCCAGGCCTGCCTGTGCAAAGAGCTTAAGATCTTTATGGAAGGTGCGTAGGTCAGGGGCCATCCTCAACTCCACCGGGAGCTGGTTCCACAAGGTGGGAGCCCCAACCGAGAAGTCATAGTACAAACCTTCTGGAAGGCACTAAATTCTAGAATGGTATCATATGGTATCCAGAATAAGTTCCCCTCTGATCTTCATAAAGGACCTGGGACAAAGGACAATTGAAAATCAAAGAATCCTCTGATTTCTATGGATGCCCAGCCAAGCAAAAGCCCTGGAAACATGCTAGAAAACTCAATTGTCTTGTGTGATAAGAAACACCATGAGTTCTCAAGTAGTTTGAAGAAAAAGAATTTGCTTTCTAAATTGTTCCAAAGAGACAAGAAATTTATGTTAATCCCTGATTATATTTGACAAGAAAAAATATTTCATTTTATTTTCAATCTTTGCCCACTCACATGGGCTCATGTTAGTAAAATACATTTGACAGAAATGAACTTTCAGGAGTTTAATAGTCCCCTATACCTCCTTGGTCCTAAATTTTCATTATAAAAATCCTGTTATTATTTAATTTCACTATAGATTTCCCTTTCTGTGGGAGTACACATGGACAAGAAGCTGCTTTATTAGAAAAGGATCCTCCTTTACAGAGTTCACGATGCTCGAAGGCTATCCAATTATTTTATCTGAAACAAAACAAAATGCATGAGCTTATAGACAATTATTCTCATCAGATATGAGAGGGAAACTGTGCAGCACAAAATACAGAAATCAATTAATGGAATGTGTACATTTCATCTGCCTTTTTAAAGGGATAACTACCAATACTTCGAGCTAGCAATAAAATGACTTAAAAGCAATGGTACTTAAAATGACTTAAAAGCAATGATACTTAAAAGCAATGGTACTTAAAAGCAAAGAAACTTTCTCCAAGTTTCTCCAAGCTGTATAAGAATTATAGATAAGCAGAACATTAGGAAAAATATTTATTTTTAAAATAGAAAAACAGACGCATGTAATTATGATATGCTATATAAGGCTATATACAACATCCTACTTCTCCAATATTCCATATACTGAGTTCCGTATACTGGGCAGAAAGGTTTGCAGTAGACTTCTATATGTATTTGCTGGAAGATGAATAGAGGCCTTCATAAATAGAATAGAAATAGTAATTTTTATTTCTTAAACATATATGTTATTTTTTAAACCCAGAGAAATCCAGGGTTTAGAGTTGGGGTAAATACATTTTAGAATATTACGATGGGGTCAAAACATATATCTCTAAGTGTCTATTGTGCAGCATTTTCAAAGCTGGCAACTTTCAAGTGTGATAAATGGGGGATCCTATGGGGATGTTGGCTGGAGAATTCTGGGAGTTGAAGTGCACTCTCTTAAAGTTGCCACCTTTGAAAAGCACTGTGGCAGGTAGAATTTGAGTTGGGCTTGGACGCAAGGGAAGGATTGGAGGAGCTATGTCAGAGGCCAGGCTGTCTGTTGAATGCCAGTTGCCTTCTGCATCTGATAGCAGTGAAACTGAAGAGATAGAACCAATCATCAGTGCACACGTGCGCAGACTAATGAGTAGGAAACAGCAGAGGAGGAAATGGGGAGGATGGAGAAGTCAGGGCATAGGTGATCAGTGAACGGCCACTCCACTAAGGCATAAAGAGGTGCAAGTGGGAAGTGGCATTTGCAGAGAACTTGTTTCATCCCTTCATTTGGCTTATTGAATACTTTTCCCTGTTTCTGCTTTTGCCTGGAGAGCAGCACGTTTACCAATATCTGCAGACCTCTTATCTAGCTGGCAGCTTGTCCTTCCAGCAATTGAACGTTGGACATTCACAGCTTTTGACAAAAAAGACCTTTTGTGTTTCTTTGTAAAATGAAAGGAGGGTTTTGCTTTAAGAACAGTCTTTGAATAACCTGGGTCAGAACACTCATTGTAACTACTGTGTGTCCATTGAGTAGAGTACAATTCATTTTAAGTCTATACAAGATTGCACCATTCCTAGTTTACTATAAGTTCGCTATCAGTTACATCAGTTACATCACTTCCCAAGGCATTCCAGATGTAGTAAGATAGTAAGATTTGGCCTTTTCAGTCCTGTGATAAGATATATATATATTTTTTAAGTTGAACTTTCCCCCCATATCCATTTCAAAAACATTTGTCCAACTTTGTCCACTCTTCATCTGGAATATTATCAGTGTGAATCAACTGAAATACCAAGACAGAATTATGGTGAATGTCATACCATTGTTCATACAGTACTTGGTCCAAAGGGATAAATTGCCAGAGCAAACAATTTTTACCATGGACACTGTTTTCTCCTCCTTTTCTTCTTCCTTGGCAACTATTTACTGATTACCAGTTTACGTACAAATAGATGTGGAAATGGATAAATAGCCACCACCAATACTGTAATAATAACACTGTAGACTGGAATATGACAAAAATGTTAATTTCATAGGTGAAATGTATGTGTGTGTTCATATTCAAGTCAGCGTTGACTCCTTTTGACTGTATGGATTAGTCCCTGCAGTTTTCTTGGCAAGATTTCAGAAGTGGTTTTCCATTGCCTCCTTCCGAGGGCTGAGAGAGAAGGACTGGCCCAAAGTCACCCTGCTGACTTCATATCTAAAGCAGGACTAGTAGTACTCATTATCTCCTTGTTTCTAACCTAACCACAAGGCCAAACTGACTGTCTCATACTGAAGGAGATTTAGGAAAAGATGGGAAGCCATTCTAACTATATGTAGTAGTCTTAAGATGTGCAGTAATTGCTCATAGCAAACAGGAAGCATTTTGGTATTCTTATTAAATGCTTTGTTTTGCAAATAATGAGAATAGTTCAAGCTGTTTTTTATTTTTGTCTTCAAATTCCCACCAGAGGATCTCCGAACCATTTTGGCTTTCAGAGATTGATTCTTGTGGAGCCTAAATCTGATATGGTTGTCAACTATTTCCCACAGTTGTTAGTGCCAGCCGGGCATGAGTGGGAACATAGCCAGCAGGCTGAGAGAACTTCTGGCTTAAGGTCTGCTTTCACATGCCCTCCCCCTGTGTGATTATAGACTCGCTTCCTGTATTGTGGTGGGGAACAGTCACTCTAAAACTCATCAACGGATGACATGTATTTAATTTGTATTGCCTCCTCTTAACTAGAATTGATACTAAAAAAAATAGATGGCCTACAATAACACGAGGAACAATCACGGAGAATGAATTGAATCAGCGCATTCTTGTGAGATCATCAACAACCATCTTGATCCTTCTAATCCAAATTTTGTGGTGGGGATGCTGTTTTTTTTCTTGCTCTGATGAAATTGGCAAGAAATTGGCAGAAAGCATTGGATACCTTCTTTGCTTTACGTTCCTGATGCCAACAAAGTAGATGAGAGTCATCCTGTAATTACAGGGCCCATCTATTTTTTCAATATCACTGAGCTAGAAACTGGGAAACTAGGAGTAGATCTAGTGCCTTAGAAATAACACTAGCTGTGTTAATTGCTCTCAGCCTTGGAAGAAAGCAAACTGCTTTTGAAAATATTCCCCTACCCCTCCCAAAATTCATAGACTTTCCAGGCTACTTCCAGACTTGAGGCTCACTTCATAATACACACAGAGAGAAACAGTCACACAGAGAGAGGGGGGGTGAGGGAGAGGGAGAGGGAGAGGGAAACATAAATGATTCCAAAGTCACCAAATGAGTTCCAAACAAATTTTACTATTAATCTTAATGGAGTCTGTTAAAAGTCTTATTATAACTCATCAATTTACTAAAGTGAGCAGCCCCACAAGTGGGTTCCTCCTATCTTATCACCATCCAAGGATTCATGTGTTCCAGATGGAACTGGCAATATATTTCTGTTAGTAAGTAAGTAAGGATTCAGTGTGAAATCTCTCTAATCCAGGGGTGTCAAACCCGATTTCATTGAGGGCTGCATCAGGGTTGTGTTTGACCTCAGGTGGGGTGGTGGTGTCAGGGTGTGCATGGCTACCTCAATCTTACTCATGTCAGGGGCCCTGTAATAGCCCAAGAACTCTGCCAGTGAAAAAGGGATTTCTGGCTACAACGGCCACCTTCAACCCTCTGGCAGTGAAAATGGAGTTCAAGAGGGCCACATGCAGCCCTTCTGAGCTCCATTTTTGCTGGCAGAATCATCATGGGCTGGTCTTTTGCTGTTTCCAGGGGAGCCATGGGCCAGATCTAAGCACCCCATGGGTTAGATCCAGCTCATGGGCCTTGAGTTTGACACCCCTGCTTTAGTCCATGATCACTGGTCTCACCACCTCTAATAACTTCAGGGAAAGAGCCAATCAGTTCATGTCTTTACCATAAGCAATAGTGCTGAAACAATAGGTTAATAGGATTAAAGCAAAAAAAGCACCATTCTATATTTTCACACCATTCTTTAAGAAAATATTCACTGATATTTTCCCTTTTCTTTGTCTGTCATACTAGAGGTTTGAACTGATAACTTGCAGAGAGCTTTGCTGTTAGTCTTAAGGCTACAGATTCCCCATTTCTGCACAAACCAAATAAGCTTTGAGCACTTTTCCATGGCTAGAGGTTTAAATATAACAAACTAGCTGATAACCTTTGCCTGGGTTTAGTCAGGCCTGACACTGGTTTCTTGCACAGGAAAATCCTATAGTCAAGACTCACACTGTTAGTAGCTCTATATATTTAGTAGGGCCTGATGTTCCTCTCTCATGAAGCATTGCAAGTCAGATGGAGCCCCCTTCTGGACTACTGATTTTTAGTGCACACAACCGGTAGTTTTAGGGCACACAGACCTCCCAAGGGGTGCTAGATGTGTCTGACCCGCACAGTGTTTGTTCCCAGAGGGTAAGTCATCTGTATACCTAGTTTGGTTGAAATTGGTCGAGCTGTTTCAGAGTGTATGTGCAACACACACACACACACACACACACACACACACATTTGATTAGATCAGTGGTTCTCAACCTGTGGGTCGGGACCCCTTTGAGAATCGAACGACCCTTTCACAAGGGTCACCTATGACCTTCAGAAAACACATACTTCAATACAAATACAGGTGTAGGTGAGAATAATTTTATGGTTGGAGGTCACCACAACATGAGGAACTGTATTAAAGGGGCGCAGCATTAGGAAGGTTGAGAACCACTGGATTAGATAGATAGATAGATAGATAGATAGATAGATAGATAGATAGATAGATAGGTAGATAGAGCACTGAAAATTTCTTAAAGAACAAATAATAATGGCTACTTGTTAAAGAAACTCAGGTTTTAGATCCTCTTTATGTCAACACAAGATACACACTGCTATTAGATTGAAAGCAGATTTATTAAATGTCTCTTTCTATTTCTGTCTTCTAATTTCAGAAATCTCTAGAATTACAACCTTATTTCTATTCTTGTTGATTGTGGATGGATGGATGGATGGGTAGGACCAAATACATTTTAGTCTAATTAAACTGTATCAGTGTTTTTCAGATATTGGTGTAAACATTTTTGGTCACAAGAAGTGTATAAATGAATAACAGTATTAAAACAGTTTAACAGTTTTCCATGAAAAGGCTATTTTTTTCTTTCTTTAGTCATTACTGGTTGCCGATCATTAGATAATCTCAAACCTTTCCTAGAGCAGGAGAAGGAATGATAGCAGTACTATTGTAGGAGAACAACTTTATGAACCTCTCATCCCAATTCAGCCCCTTACTCCAAGTAAGAGTAGACATGGGAAAGGGATAGCTAAAATCAACATTTCACATATATATGAGGACTTTAAAGGGATGCTTTCTTGAGATGCTCACAAACACTGTACAATTTTCTATTACCCTCAAAGTTGATAAAATTCATGAAATAAATTATTTTTTGAAACATGGGAAACATTTGAAATAGTTCTGAGCACTTACTACATTTTTATATTCATTATAAAATACATGATAGAATCTTTCTTTACACACTGCTGTTTTACAGTGGTTACCAATTTTCTATCCATCTCCTAGATAGACTCTGAATAATTAAACTCTTCCCCATACTCAAATACCTTGGTATGTACTATATCTAGTTACTGAAAAATGTTGTGAAATAGAGGAAAAAATTGTTATCAATTGTCTAATCCTAGTTAGGCATTAGATTTCTGAAATGAAATACCCTTCTTATCTTGTCTTGTATAATTAATTCCACAGGTAGAATACATGGTGGTTTTAATGTCTAGTAGATGAGTTCTGAATTAATGAGCCTAATGAGTTAAAACAGTAGGCAACCTTTTACTTTTCTAGAAAGATTAAAATAAATGATATTCTGAAGGTCAAGGAAGAACAACAAGCATCTTGAACCTGTTTTGATGTGCAAATTGCCATTGTGATTTATCTTATTGGAATCATAGTCATAAAAATAACCCTGGAAGCTGTGCAATGCAGTAAGATACACGGTAAGTAAGCAGCACAGTAATTGATTCATTTGAATCAATGCATTTCCTGTTGGGACTATTACATGAAAGAGAAGAACATATGCAGGAAAGCAAAAATGTTTCAAAGCCTATTTTTAAAGAAAAATAATGCAATTAATAGTTTTGGACCCTGTCACTGGCAGGTTGGAGTTGTTCTTCTGTCATTATCTGAGCAATGGGAAGTACTTTCTGGGAGAAAACCAGGCTTAAATAGCTTTTCAATCAGCAGGCAGAAACCTTTTTCCTGTTGAGACACAATTAGTTATCGAAAGTTGCATTCCGGTAGTGAATGGGGCAGGATAACATGTGAAATTAAGCAGAAGTCAAAGATGGTCAGCATTACGGGAATAGGTCAGATCAAAACCCAGGAACCCCACCTCTCTTCATGTATTTTCTAGTAGTAATTATTCAATTTTATGAAAAAGATGTTCAATCAATTTTTTTAGTCACATACCAGCATTACAAATAAAAGCATCAAAAACAACAAGTCTAGCAAAAATAGAAATAAAAGATAGAATGATATACTGTGATTGATTATATTAGGATTTTTACATTCCCATATTAGAACAATAATAACTAGATGCTGAAAGGTGCATTTAAAATGGCCGACAGAGTTTTAGGCCACACCACACTAACAGCCTGGAGACAGGGAGTCTGGCTCTAAGCAGGTGCAAGCCCAACTCCCGCAGTCACAAGACAGTCATGTGAGCTGTCAATCGCTATTAAAGGTTACACTATAAATATGGGTAACAGCTGCACCCAGAGGCGAGCACACATACAATAGAAACCACTCCTGCTCCTCGTGTCTACTCTGCTTGTATTGCTTTCGGTTTCACTTCTGTAAGTACAGCCACCTGTGGCTTCTGTGAATATCTGTAAATAAAGCAATTCCTTGGTTGATCAAGATTGTCTGGCATCCTGGCTTTGGGCTCTACACTAATCCATTGACCTGAGGTCAGATGCAAGGTTCATCATTTAGTTGTTAAAAGCATTGTAGATCCAAGTCTGCAATGCTAGAACGTTAACAGATTATCAGTTAGACAAGTCTACCTAATTCTGCATACAGCATAACAGAATTTGGCCACATTCGAAAAAGCTACTGATCTGATAACAGTAGTTGCATGTAAAAAAGATCAGCATTTCCCAGATATTTTATTATGTTAGAATTATAAATTAAGTCCATGTGTCCTTAGAGAAGGACATGAGTTATAGTTTCAATGGCCCCTTGTGCACAGGGGCACAGTCTCATCTCATATGGCATTTTTTTGTTTTGGCCCTCCAAAACTGCTGTGGGAAATGCATTGCAGTGTATTGGAAAAGATGATTTCCAAGTGTGTTTTTTTTTAAAGTAGAGTTTATGGTGAAATTCTCATAGTGGAAAAAAAGTTCCTCCAGTTTTTTATTGATGAATATTTTTTATTTATAAAACAATGTCCATAAATGTCCTGTCTTCCAATATTTATAATAAAAAAGAACTAATAGTCATTCTTAATGTAGTACTAATCAACAAAGAAGACTTTCTTGAAGAACTGGAAGTTGTAGAAAAGAGTAATGTTTCATGCTGAAACTCTTTATTTTAAGGGAAATAAAATCTATGTAATCGAAGACTTTTCTTGGACATCGGAAAAGTAGACTTCAGTAACATCCCATTAAACAGATTCTCCTAATGATAAAAGCTAATTGGAGTTCCTATTAAGGACATGCTGAAAACGCAACTGCAGATAATTCCAGTAAATAGTTGGGGGTGAAAATGACAATAGAAGAACCCATTGTGACAAAACAAAAAGTTTAGAAAAGCCTGGAAAATGAAAAGAGACGTAAACAGGAAATGAAAAAAGGGACAGGTCTCAAAGGAAGAATTTGGACATAGGATGTCCAAAACTGTACAGCTGGTGACAGGAAAGCTCAAGCTCAGCATGAGCTGAGTTAGTGAAGGATGCTAAGAATAACAAAAAGGGCTTCTTGAGATCATGCTCAAAATAAAAGAAAAGGAGAAGAATCAGTATACCAGCGGCTGAATGAAGAAAGCAAAATGCTAACAGGTAACAAAGAAAAAACAGGGTTATTCAAGTTCTCTTTCAGTTCAGTGTTTTCTAGCAAAATATGTATAAAGCACAGGATGGACGATTTTTTTTAAAAAAAAATCCCATTTATATTCCTGCCTTCTCCAGAGACTCAGGGCAGCTTACAATCTGTTTAAGCACAAATCAATGTGCTTAGCAATAGCCTTCATTCCTT
>JANHFR010007799.1:51500-63468 GCA_032468015.1 Mimophis mahfalensis | reverse complement strand
AATCAAAATGGCTCATATACTGTACAATGCTGTGAATAAAAAATAGCTCATTTGGTTCAATGAGTATTAAACATTTCCTGAACAAAATAGGAGAGATTGCTATGGACTTGACATCTACAACCAGACAAAGGAAAAGCCTAAATAAATAGGATGGAATCTGTCAATGCATACACAAACATTTTTAAAATCTGAATAATTAGGGGTAAATGTGTTTAACTGTTAGATCATTTAAGAAAGAGAGAGAGAACATGTGACAAACCACATCTATTCTGAAAATAAATATATGGTATGGATGGACAAAAGACAGCCATTGAAATAGGCCATATAACACTAACCTTGGAAACTGACAAAAGACTAATTGTTTTGCTAATATGTGACTCCTTTGCTCAAAGGCTACTATTACCATGAAATTTTCCATATAGTAAAATCCTGAATTATGTTCAAATAATTAGACTGCTGTGATTGAAACTTTGGTTCAAGGCTATGCAAGAAAATATCTTAAAGGAATGTTATCCTTGGAATTGCATAAAAATGTAAAAAGCTTGCCATCAATTTGTGGATAAACCTGAACCTTGTAATTTTTCTTGGAAATAAACAGAATCATCCCAGGGTGTTTATTTGCCTAACAGACCAATAGCAGATCCCCAAGGGGCATGAAAAATTCTATAGAGTTACTATTATGTGCTTGGGCTTTAAGAAAAAAAAAAAACCTAAATAACCAATAAATTAAATGTCTAAGGCTAAATAGATCCAGGCTGAATCATGACTATTCTTTATCCTGTGTTATTAGCAATCATAGATTCACACCACACATATTGTACACCATATTTGAACAATAAGCCACAAAAATAGGACACATCAAGCTTAGCTTGTTGTATTTATTCAGGTAGTTCTCAATTAACTTGGCTAAGCATGAAATATGAATTCAGGATTAATCCACTGGGAGAAATTTAAACGTGCTTATTCATATAGTTAAGGTAGTTGGTACTTTGAATGGTAGAAAGTACTTGTAGGTAGTTCGGTTTTCCACTTGGTTATCTAGGATGCAGATGTGGTTGGAAATTGCCTGAAAATATTAAAAGGATGGCCTATCATGTGGAAAGATGGTGTCTTCCCATTTTATAATGCCTTGGTAAGACCACAATTGAAGTAATGGATCCAGTTTTGGTTGCCACAATATAAAAAAGATGTTGAGACTCTAGAACAGGGATGTCAACCTTGTCACCCATGGGCTGGATGTGTCATGCACTGGCCATGCCCATGCCTGGTTTAGTGAAGGGGGAAAAGTTACAATACGTCATGTGATGCCACTGTGATGCCATGAGTTTGACACCCCTGCTCTAGAAAGAGTGAAGTACAACAAAGATAATTAGTGGGCTGAAGGCTAAAACATATGAAGAATGCTTGCAGGAATTGGGTATGTCTAGTCTAGTGAAAAGAAAGTCTATGGGTGACATGATAGAAGGGTTCCAATATATGAGGGTTTACCACAAAGAATGGAAGGTCAAGCTATTTTCCAAAGCACCAGAAGGCAGGAAAAGAAGAAATGAATGGAAACTAATCAAGGAGAGAAGCAACCTAGAACTAATGAGAAATTACCTGATAGTGAGAACAGTTATGCAATAGAATGGGATATCTTCAGAACTTGTGGGTGCTCCATCACTGGAGATTTTTTTTAAAGAAGACAGCCATTTGTCTAGAATGTCAACCCTGAAGCTGATCTGACCATTTTGAGGCTTCAGTATTGCCACTGAAAATTCACTTTTAATTAGGTGAAAACTGACTCTGAATGTTCGTGTGGTTTTCACCTAATTAAAAGTAAAGGTTTTCTCCCTTCCCCAATCAAACAGTCACATGGTCCAATCAAGGTACCATCTAGTTGCCTAGTACCTTCACTCCTTCTCTCTCTGACCAGCTGTGGGAATGTTCTTGGTTCCCAGGAGGAAGTATGTTGTTTTGGCTATAAAACACCAGGTATCTCTATTCCTCTCTCCCTATCCCTCAGCGCCAGTGTGGCAATATTGAAGCCTCAAAATGGCCTTGGTCAGGTCAGCTTCAGGGTTAACAGGAGCCTGTTTTTTTACCAGTCTGTGCCAATATCTAATAAAGCTATTCTTTGAGGAATCTACCTGCCTCAAGTTCTGTTTGCTATGGGTGCACTACTTGGAACCCTGACATAGAATTGTATAGGGCCTTCTGCTTGTGCTGAAGATTGGACTAGGAGACCTCCATGGTCCCTTCCAACTCTTTTATTCCATTATATGATAAAGCGATGATATTCAAGGATGGGCTAAAACATCCTTGAAAACTTCTCATGATTAAGAATTACCAAACACAAAATCAAGCAGAGTGTTAATTTCCTAGCATCGCAGACTTGGATCTACAATGCTTTTAACAACTAAATGATGAACCTTGCATCTGATCTCAGGTCGATGGATCAGTGTAGAACCCAAAGTCAGGATGCCAGACAATCTTGATCCACCAAGGAGTTGCTTTATTTACAAATATTCACAGAAGCCACGCGGTGGCTGTATGTACAGAAGTGAAACTGAAAGCAATACAAGCAGAGTAGACATGAGGAGCAGGAGTGGTTTCTATTGTATGTGAACTCGCCTTCTGGGCGTAGCTGTTACCCATATTTATAGTGTAACCTTTAATAATGATTGACAGCTCACATGACTGTCTTGTGACTGCGGGAGTTGGGCTTGCACCTGCTTAGAGCCAGACTCCCTGTCTCCAGGCTGTTAGTGTGGTGTGGCCTAAAACACTGTCAGCCATTTTAAATACACCTTTCAGCATATAGTTATTATTATTTTAATATGGGAATGTAAAAATCCTAACACAGAGTATGGGAGTACAGCTAATGGAGATGAGGAAACTCACCATTTAATACTTTTCACAATGTGACAATAATAAGTCATTATCTTCATTAGCAAATATCCTTCTGCCTAAATCATGAATAAGAAAATTGTTTTTCAGTGCTGCATGTAGCATGTACCAAACATTAGCTGTTTCAGTCATTAGGCCATGATTGTTGAGAACCAAGGACAAGTTCTTGCTCTTTTGAGAAATGCAAATTCTAAATGCTAAAATATTGAAGTTAAAAGAGACTTTCCCAAGAATTCCCATGGAACCTAGCCCCACTCAATGTGTTCCTACTACTGTTCAGTTACCCCCAAAACAAATAAGTTCTTGACCAGCCAAAAATCTTCCATCTGGTCATGATCTAGAACCGGGATAGCCCTGCATCTGGATATATGACAAGGTTAGTATTGACCAAGCATAGCTTTGCTTTATGAAAAAAATAATATTTGTGAGACATTTATAAATGTATAGTCATTGATCTTCATGGTCTTCATAAAGCCATGTGATTTTCTCTGCAATCTTTTGAAACATTTAATCACAGATTGTGGTAAAAATCTGTATTCCATGCTAAAGAAACAGAACTTAGAACCAAATAGTCACATCAAAGGTACTTTAAAAGTTCACAGATTTTCCTGCTTCGGTGACACAATATAATGATGTCAAGGTCTAGGGAAAAAAGACCACAATATTAACAAGATGGAGGGCTAACTTAATGGAAATTCCATTGATAAAATGCCATCCACATATAGTAAGTAATTGTTCTTTGGCTATTATGCTCTTACCAAAGAAGCAATATATCAGAGGCTTGCTCATCTGAGCATAACTCTAAAAAATTCTGAGAAGGTGCAAGCTGTATATCACCAAACCATGGAACATTAAAAGCAACTAACTTATTCATTAATTATTGTATTGCACCAGCTGTAGTCAAGAATTATGACAGGCATATTAATCTAAAAATATTTTGAGTATAAGTGATGTGATATAATACTGAGGATGATTCTGGGGAGAGTCCCTAAGACATCCATTAGATTTGATTCATCTAGAAAATGGCATTGCAGTTGATCACACAATGTTAGCATTAATCCAGATGAGACTTTCACAAACTTTACATATCCTAATGCTGTGCTGTGGAATGAGATGGAGGCTGAAAATGAAGAACTGCCTTTGGTGTCAAACCAATAATGTTGTGCCATGTTCTGTAATACAACCACGCTTGCTGTGGACATAAAACATCAGTGTTACTTAAAAGCAAACATAATTTATGTTAAGTGTGAGGAGAAAAATAAAGTATAAAAAGCCATATAAAGGGAGTAGCCCTCTTAGATCAAACAAATACAAAATGATGCAGCCTTTGAACCGTCCAAAATATTTTCATCAAGCAAGATGATTAAAAACGAAGTACTGTGTCAAAGAATCAATCCTTTTCTGTAGTGCAGGGGTGTCAAATTCAAGACCCTCAGGCTGGATCTGGCCCACAGAGTGATTAAATCTGGTCCACAGGATCGCCCTGGAAACATTGAAGGAATGGCCCATGGTGCCTTGAAAATGGAGCTCAGGAGAGGTGTGTGCGGCCTTCCCGGCCTCTGTTTTTGCCAGCAGAGGGCTGCAGGAGACATCACTGCCCAAAATGGAGCCCAGGAGGGCCATGTGCAGGCTGCAGGATGTCAAGGTGGTAATGCCTGCCCTAGCCACGCCAACCCTGGCCACAGCCACTCAGCTCCACGAGGTCCAACACAACCCTGATGTGGCCCTCAATGAAACTGAGTTTGACACCTTGGCTGTAGTGGGTTATATTTTTATGCAAATGAGTCAACAGTCATGCATATTGCAGCTTTTTGTGTATACAAGTATGGTAGGTGACACTGAGGACTTTAACATACCAAACTTGGAAGAGAAGAAGAAACCATAATTTAATAATAGGGCAAGAAGTTATTAAAATCAAATGTGCTTCTTTTAATGTAAATCCTACTGTTGCCCTTCTCACAGTAGAGGAGAACTTCCAAAATTGGAAAGGGTAAATTAAGCAATGGATTTTCAAATTTGGAAGCTCCTGCCTCCATGAATGCCAAGCTAACACTATCTCAGTTATATTGTCACAATTTATAATTACTTTGGGGCAGAACATCAGCTTTTTTTCTGTCAAGTTATCTCTTTTTCAGGAATATAAAATTGGGAAATAATAATTGGGAGAAATATTAAAATGTTATTAAAATGGCCTCATAGTTAGTTAGTTGGACATCTATTTCCCTTCCCTTCTAGTGATAATGACTATAATCC
Source organism: Mimophis mahfalensis (assembly GCA_032468015.1). Lineage (NCBI taxonomy): Eukaryota > Metazoa > Chordata > Lepidosauria > Squamata > Mimophis > Mimophis mahfalensis. Next base: position 58,326 of record JANHFR010007799.1, on the reverse strand, counting down.
TTAGTGAAGCAGATAAGTATAGATTTGCTTGATATGAGGACAACAGTTCTGTCTGGCAAGACTCTACTTTATCATTTTGAAATAATGCACAGGATATGATGTATATGTATATAGGGGAGCACTTCATCTTGACATAGCTGTTTGGTCAAGGAGATAATATTCCCTTCCTTGACAAGACACTTCATCACAAGGAGGCAACATGTTCACCTTGATGCTTTCATAAGAAATGTTGAGGCAGGACTACTGTCTTGATGGGTCCCAAATGAAAAAGCTAGTTCTGATGACTGAAATGCACAGCAGCCACATTTGGTTAAAAGTGAGGTACTACAGTTTTTCATGAGGCATCCCAAGTTTGCTTAGATAGAGGTATTGAATAAAGCAAAATGCCCTTTCAAAGCTTGTATAGCCTTAATGAATCATATCAGAACAATCTGACAGTATGGACTATATGAGAAATAGCTACATTCATAGATTAATGGGATATTAGCACAAAATATGGGAAATTATCAGTGGCTTCTAGCATCAGTGGCAGAATATTTTGGTTGGTCAAGGACAAATCAAGGACAAATCTTTTATACTTTTCATTAAATTAGGACAAATGTCACAGTTCATTAATTGTAGAACATGCTGAATGGCTGTCTTTAAAACTTACTTCTCAGTGAGGACTCAGTGGAAATCGTTTTAGGGATGATATGTACTTGAGAGGCTGTCACAAAGAAGTGGTTGACCTATATTCTTTTTTAAAAAGTTTTTATTTACAATTAAATTAAAAACAACAACAAAACATCTCTCCCTAGACATTGTGATGAGCACACATGACATCAAAAACTTTCATTATATACCACACAATTATACATTCTATCATTATTCCAATCTCTTATCCAACCATGAATACCATAAATCCCAACATTGATAATAATCAGTCTTTTTGGTCTCTTAATAGTCTTGATAGCCTATCCGCCTCAGCACATTCAAGTATCTTCCAGATAAGTTTGTCCTCCAATGGTAAATCTTTACCCTTCCAGTGTTGGGCGTAAATCATCCTAGCTACTGTAATAATATGTACAGACAGATGCCATTTTTCTAGACCGATCTTTCCAGGTTTGATACCAAGTGAAAAAACCTCTGGTTTTAAGTCTATTTTGTAATCTGTAATCTCCCATAACCACTTCTGAACTTGTGACCAGAATTTGCCTGCCTGGGGACAGGGGGTTGACCTATATTCTAAAGGACCTGGGAGCAGGACAGGAAGTAAAAGGGGGAAGATACAACCTAAAACTTTGGAGAAATTAATCAGTGGAACAATTAATCAGTGGAATCATTAATCAGTGGAATGGCTTACCTCTAGACGCTCTAGGTGTTCCATCACTGGAGATTTTCAAGAAGACACTATACAATCATTTGTCTGGAATGGTATAGGTTTCCTGCTTGATCCGGAGGTTGGATTAGAAGACCTCCAAGGTCCTTTGCAATCCTATTATCCTATGTCGTAAGTATCTGTAGCAGGATGCCTTGGAGAGTCCATTGTGCTTCACATACATCTACAACTATATATAGCAATGGATATGATAATTTATAAAATTACAAGCAATAAAGAAAACCAAAGCATAACAAAAAGAAAATAAAGCGAGCGGCAAAAAAAGGCAATACTTGTAAGTTCTGAGAAAATTATTATAACAGTTTTTGAACAATAAATTGACTCTTGAACACACTATGTATCTTAATAATGAAATTTGAATAGACAACCTTTTTTCTCCTAAGTGCTGTTTCTATACCTTTGGTAGAATGTAGTCTAGAGTCCCAGGATGGGAGGTGCTCCTTCCAAGAGAGCAGAGAAGCAACATAATATGGAAAGTCTGGGAGGCAGGAAGAAAGCTAAGACTCTCGCACCTAGCAGTTCACAGAATATACCTATAGTTGTGCAGATAGTTGCTTTAGTCCAGGTGTGTCAAACTTGCATTGACCCGGCATTGCCATGTGACATGTTGCAACTTTCCCCCCTTTCGCTAAACCGGGTCTGGTTGTGGACAGCGCATAATGCATCCGGCCCACAGGCTGCAAGTTTGACCGCCCTGTTTTAGTCTGACAAGATTTTGTCTGTTGGTGAACTATAAAAAAGAAACTACAGGTAGCCCTTGATTTACAACAGTTCATTTAGTCACTATTTGAAGTTACAAGGACACTGGGAAAAGTGGCTTGTGACCGGTGGTTGGATTCAAATGTTTTTACTGCCAGTTCTGTGGCTTAGTGGGCATGGCTATGCTGTCGGCCAATTAGAGATGGTATTTGCTGGTGTCGGCCAATCAGAGGTCGTTCTCTGAATCAGTCAAAATTATCACTACCAGTTCTCCAGAACCTGTTGGAACTGGCTGAATACCACCTCTGCTTGTGACCACTTTTCACACTTATGACCATTACAGCATCCCCAAGGTCACGTGATCAAAATTCAGATGTTTGGCAGCTCATATTTATGACAATTGCAGTGTCCTGGGGCCATGTGATCACCTTTTGTGATCTTCGGACAAGCAACATCAATGGGGAAGCCAGATTCCCTTAAGAACCATGTTGCCAACTGCAGTGATTCACTTAAGAAATGTGGCCAGAAAGGTTGTAAAATGGGGCACAATTCACTCAACAACTGTCTCATCTAGCTACAAGAATTTTGGGCCCAATTGTGGCTGTAAGTCAAGGGCTAGCTACACTCAGAAGGAAGTCCACATATCGCTCTTCATTTTGGGGGCCTTTCATCACCAAAGCAAATTCTAAAACAATATTTTGTAGTTTTACAGGAGACGTAGAAGAGGGAGTGATAGAGGCGTAAGCATAGCAGAATATGATTTAATATCTTGAAAAGGTTGATTTTATGAATCTCCTTGCTTGAAATATTACAATTGATTTAATGGCAGAGACAGAAATAATAAACTTAATAAAGTGTTGAGAACTATCTACTCATTGGAAAGTCAATGAAAAGAAATAAACTTATTGAAGACATAATTTTTTCTAACATGAGTTTAAAATAATAATTTAAAATAGAGTATTAAACAAAATAACCTATCCAAAAAAATAAAATATGTACTGCAAGTAAAAATGAAAGTTTTTTTTAAAAAGCCATTTAAGTTGATTGCATAGGGGTATTTTCTTGCTGTCGAATGTAGAAAAAATATTGAAATAATAAAACATGTACGAACATGTTATCAATATAGTTATTATCAAGAGGCGGCAAATTTTACATTAGGAAACTTAAGTGGCAGAAATTTTTGCAAGTCTGAAGTGACACACTTAAATATCTCAGGAGATTAAATGATTTTTTTTCATAACAATATCATTTATATGAAACTTTAAAATATTCAAAACCTTTGCCAAAGAATGTTGTTCTAATTCTTTAGTCTGATGTTTTCCACATTGTTTAATATTGCTAAAATGCACTAAATTTGAGTCTGCTGCCTTATAGAAAGACATCATGTTGTTTTATAGCTGAATAGTTAAAGGCAAGGCAGCCAAATGAGCTAAAACTGAAATAAATTGAAATTATATTTGAATCTAAGGCTTCTCATTAAACAAACAAACCAAAAAACAATGTCGGGTTCTTGGTGCTTCTGAGGTTGTTGGCTTTTGTTGTAGACATTTCATTACCAAACTAAGTAACATCATCAGTGCATTGGCTCTATCAAAATAATGTCCCATAATTCTGACTCTGAAGAAAGTGTTCCAGCTGAATTAAAGGAGTGTCAGCATCAGCAGATCCAAATCATCCTCAGACCTGGAGCTGGAGTAGATCACATCAGAGGTGGTATTCAGCCAGTTCTGACAGGTTCCGGAGAACTGGAAGCAATAATTTTGACTGATTCGGAGAACCACCTCTGATTGGCCGACACCAGCAAATACCACCTCTGATTGGCTGACAGCACAGCCACGCCCACTAAGCCATGCCCAAAGAACCGGTAGTAAAAAAATTTGAATCCCACCACTGGATCAGATGATGGGGTACAATCTCCATGAATGGAGTTGTGAACACAGCTCTTTGATGAGCAAGGGAACGACCATGTTAATTTGAGATAACTGGTTGCATCCTGATATAAGAGATCCCGACCTCCTGTTACTGTAGTGGAAATCACCATCTGATTTCATGATCTGGTGTGTTCCTAAGAGGTTTTTGTTTTTATTTTTGCAAAAACCCTTGACATTTCAGTTGCCTATTCCACCTGGATTCTGTTTCTTGGCTGTGTCAATCATAACAAATCTGGGGGGAAAATCAATTTTTAAAAGCCGATATTATTCATACTACCCTTTGTTCATACTTATAATAATCTTATTGAATGGCAAATTAACAGTACAACCTATCTGGTGAAAAGTCCAATGCCCTGACTATTAGATCTCACTATCTGTCATAGATATTGTCTACAAAGAGTTAGATCTACAATGAAATCAATTTTCCAGGAAAGAGGGAGCACATACTAAGAAGGACAAGGGGAGAAAACAGCCAGGGTTGAATTGTAAGCAATTTTTACTTTTTACTCAACAAATTGATATCAATAGCAATGTAAATTGGCAAAGAAAAAGCTGAAACAGACGCTAGTACTAAGAATAGACATTCATAGTGTTAGGCTGTAGCCATAAAATAAAAAGATGTCTGATACTTGAGAAAAAGGCTAAGATAAATGTAAGCTAGATATTGAAGTGCACAGGTATCACATCGATACCAAATGTATTTATTATGAAGAAGATGATCTTCCTTACTGTAACATATCATTGGAATGAAATGGAAGCTAATCCATCAGAAGGTCTCCACAGGGATGAAGAATATTTTAGACCACAAAAAAGACAATGTCAATATCCTGTTTGGGTATTAAAATAAAAGTCCAGGACCATTACATTTTTGAAAAGCTTATTGCTTATTTAATACATTGCATAATGATGTCAAGGCAAAACTAACTCTGAGATTCTCAAGTACCAGTTCATAGTATTAAACAAAGATTTTCCCAGCCAAAACCCCAGGCTTTCATGTAGACCAAGTAAACAAGTTCTTTGTTATGGGAACCATCTGCCTCAACTTCGCACCTGTTAATACATCCTTGAAAAGTTTCCAGACTCTCACAAGCTTCAGTGGAGATGTAGCAATTTCATTTTTCAACTTAACCTGTTCATAACCAATATCTCCCTCCTCACTTACTCTAATGGCAAGGTGAAATGAAGAGGCACTTAGCTGCCAAAGTTTCACTCTGGAGTGACAAATCCTTCAGTTCTACATGAAGAAAAACTGGTACTTGAGAATCTCAGAGTTAGTTTTGCCATTTAACAACCGTGTTACTAACTTAACAACTGGAGTGATTCACTTAAAAACTGTGTCAGGAAAGGTCATAAAATGAGGTGAAATTCAACAACTGTCTTGCTTAGCAACAGAAATCTTGGAGTCAACTGTGGTTGTAAATCCAGGACAACTTGTACTGATGATATTGGTGGAAAATGTTATTGAACAAATATACAACAATAAAAATCCTAGGGGAATCTGTGTGCCCTAGGAAGAGACAGCTTTGAAATGTTATATTAAATAACCTTAACATTTTTAAAATAAATTGTATCTTAGATCTGATGCAGACATAAATATTATTTTCATTCAAAGTAGAAACTGGGCCAAAATATGATTTGAGCAAAATAAGTTTAAACATCACTGATGCCATATATGAGCTCTGAGCTTAGCTTCTTAAATACCTTATAATGGAATTATATAGATAGATACATTTTTCAAATACTCACAATTCACATTCCTTTCTGGGTATATTTAGGGCGTATGAAATATAAATATTTATATGTTTTACTGTGAAGGTGATTAACTTTATGGAAGGGAGCACAGCATTTTAGGTAAAATGTAAATCATAGTGACATTTTGCCACCTTTCCCGTTGCGTGATAGTAACTTCAGGGAAGAAAAAAAGTTGTTTTTTTAAATCATATTTTTTCCTTATTTTATGACCATTTTTGTTTCTTTTGTTTCTGTCCAATATTATACTTTCTTTGTGGCTATGATAGACCTACAGAATATCATTATTAATGCATATAGGGATTTGTGTTGCATTCCTATGTGGAATATCACAAGTATTCTCAAGCATTCATTACTTAATTCCTATATTCCTTTTAAGTTAATGAAGCCTCTTATTCATTAAGCCTTCATTTCAAGTGGGAAATAAAGGCATAATATTTCTTTCAGTGGCTTCTTCTGATTGCTAATAGAAAAGATTCAAAGCTTTGCTCATTTTCAGTTTGTGCTCTAAACATCCTTACAATGCTTAAAGTCAAATATCTTTGAGTACCAGTCATTGGTGAAATAGCAAAGTATATATTCCATAAATGAGTCTCAGCAATTGGATAAATTCTCAACCCTAGACCTTGTCTCTGTTATAAACAGTGCAACAACAAGATTTTTTTTTTCTTTTTGTAGCAATGGATTAAGGACGTTAATTTTCATGAGCAAGGTTGATTTAAAATGGTAGAAAATATTTGTAGCTTGGGTGGTAGATGCTGACAGTGGTTTGTTCTCCAAGCTTGCAGTTTGGCTTCCAAACATTTGGGTAGGTAACATCATCAGCAGGACTTTGGTTGAAGTATCTCATTTCAGTTCTCATCTGTTTTTATTTTGTCTCATGTAGTCATGTGTTTGGCTGGACATGAGGTCAATTGCGGGAGCACCTTGTGCCGGCCTCAGCTCCCCACCGCCCAGTTCGCACTCACAGAGTTGGCCTCCTCCGGGTGCCGTTGGCCAAACAGTGTCGGCTGTCGACCCCCAGGGGGAGAGCCTTCTCTGTGGGCGCTCCCACCCTTTGGAACCAACT
>JANHFR010007798.1:0-12546 GCA_032468015.1 Mimophis mahfalensis | reverse complement strand
TAAGATGTACGATGTCCTGAGTAGCACAGGTTTTTTTGCAGTTCTGCTGGTGTTATTGCAGGAAGCTGTAATTTCTTGATGTATTTTATAAAATTCTTGGACATGGTACCACGTGCCCCGATGACAATGGGTATCACTGTTACATGTTTCATCCATACCTACATAGTTTTGATGGTCAGGTTGCAATATTTCAAGATTTTTCCAGTTCTTTTTCTTCAACTCTGACATCATCATCATCATCATCTACTTCCCTTGAGGGTGCCAATTTTCCCACTCCAAATCTAAGAAAATTTGGAGTCTCACTCCTTATAAGGAAGAGTTTTGTTCACTTGCTTTTAGTGCAATCCAGACTTCCATCTGGAGCATAAGAGCAATGTTTTGCCTTTTTTTTTTTAACCGTACCTGTATTATTTTATAAGTAACTCAAAGCAATGAACATACCTAATACTCCTTCCTCCTATTTTTTTTTCTCAAAACTACCACCCTATGAGATGGGTTAGGATGAGAAAGAATAACTGGCTCAAAATCATCCAGCTAGCTTTCATGTCTAAGGTGGGACTAGAACTCACAATCTCCCAGTTTCTAGGTCAGCATCTTCACCACTACATGGAGGCATGCTGCTTTACTTGGACTGCTTCGTTAGATACGTCCACTGACCCTAAGATGCTTCTTCTGGATGGGTAGGATGAGCCATGGCAGCTTCACTTGGCTGTCTAGAAGGATAAGTGTGTTCCTTCAGAATATGGCTCCGGAGGGTACTTCACTCTGAGGCTTTGCAGAGCCCTAGACTGGAGGGTATCAGTTTGTCCCAAACTGTATTCCAATATCCAATTTTCTCTAAATAACTGAGGAACCTTAGACTCCCTCTGGCAGCCCTGTTTAGAATGCATTTTTAGCTGTTTTGGCACAAAAAAAGGGGTACTTTTAATCTCTCCTTCCATAAAACTAGAAACATAGAAAACTGACAGCGGAAAAAGACCTAGTGGTCTATCAAATCTGTCCTTTGTGTCTATTTGTTTTTTGTTTTCTATTTTATTTATTATTAATTTTCTATTTTATTTATATTTGATTAGCATACATGTTTATTTATTTATGAAAGAATAGATGAAGAAGAAAAAGTGGGAAAGGGAGAGAAATGTGCATTTACAATATTTAATATATTTAAGTACCCTGCTCAGGATAAATAATTATCTCTATGCACATTTATATAGTTCTATATTTTCCAGTCTCTCCCCCCCCCCCCACGCCTCTCTCGCTCATACACACACACACACACACACACACACACACACACACACACGCCACAGAGAACATCTTTAATTGGTACATTCCATCTTGGTGGGAAGAGGACATGTTACGTACAATCTCCAGATGCAATCTGAAATAGCCTGAGCGGCTAACTCCGCCCTCTTTTAAAAGACCTTTTTCAAAATGAAAACTGAGCCCTCATTAAGTGGAGAAGATTTATGGTTCAAGGCTTTTTTCTCCTTCCCCCGCCTTTTCCCCCCTCACACAAGCCTTTTTGCTGTGGTTGGTGTATCATCCGATCTGCTACGATGGTTTTCAGTCAAATCTCATTATTCTCAAACTGTATTCACTTACTCTCCCCATATTGCTTGTCATTCATCTGCTTGAAAAACGCCAAGGCTAAGAAAGAATGATATTTTATTAATAAATAAGTCTAAGTGGGGGCAAGTCTCACTGGTACATGATGTATTTGACTCGGTTTAATATGGTGCGTGTCAAGGCATTTTTCAAAATGGGATTCAGTCATGTCTCATCAGTGTACTGTAGTTAGGTTTATTCAATCAAGTCACTCAGATGGCTTCGGAGAGGAAAAAAACACAAGTATTTTATAAATCGACAGAGGGAAATATGCCACGCCGTTCCTTAGGCATCCCAAAGCATTTGGGAGGAATGAGGGTAACATAAAGGCAGCAGATTCTTCATAGGCCTTACATTGAGCTGAATAAAACTTTTGTGTAACTGGGAAAGTGACTCTCCCTCATGCTCTAATGAATAGGTACAGGATGAGCTGAACTTTCCATTCATACCCATTCAGTGGAGTCAAAGTGAAGGCTTAGAAAAGACTCCAGACTTTCTTCCTTGAATTTTCACTATTTCTATATGCATCTCGATGAAGTACATTTGTACCCCCTTATCACATAGAACCCATCCTGACCAAGGTATTTAAACACTTAATATATTTCTAGTGCACATTTCTTTCCCTTTCCATCTTTGTTTTTCTTTTTTTCATTTCTTCCTTCACATGTAGGCCCAAACACACTACATTTATACAGTAGAACCTCTGGTTATGACCATAATTCATTCCATAAGTTTGGTCGCAACCCAATTTCGTCATGACCTGAACCTAATTTTGGAAATTTGGCATTTACAAATAAATAAATAAAAAAAAATTAATAAAAAATAAAAATGGTGCGGAAGGGGAAGTCGGCTGTGAAAATAATTGTGATTTTTTTGGTTGGAACCTGATTTGGTCGTGGTGTGAAGTATTCATGACCAGAGGTTCTACTGTAATATGTAAATGGGTGAACGGGAGGTGCATATAAGTGAGAATAGATTCTCATCTTCCTTTCCCTCTCACCATCATTCAGATAGCCAGTCAGTGGTGAAACAGTTCAACATGTAGAAGATCTCTTTGTGCTTAAAGGTTATCTAAAATTTACCTGTTCCTTTTCTTTCTTGTCAATAGTAACAGAGTAGCATAGGTGTTCCACTATTACCTGAAAACATCTCCCCAATTTTATGCATGTGAAAGTCTTAAGATATGCATGTAAAAGTTTTAAGTTCCAATCTTCATTGGTCACCGGGATCAGAGGTTTAGTTTTCTGAGCTTTTGGATTCATGCTGGAGCCTATCCTCAGGGAAGTTCTCTCTTAAGTTCCTTGAGGATGGGCTCCAGCACCTATCTGAAAGCTCAGAAGACAAAACCTCTGGTCATGACCAATCCAGATTAGATCTTGCAACATTATCCTGGGACACATGTATTCATGTTTATTTGTGAAAGTCATTTTAGATCATGCCAGCCAACCAATGCACAGTTCAGAATGAGAAGTGAATCAAAACTAATTCAGAAAAATATCCTGAACTGACCTCAAGTGAGTCCAAATGCAATTTACTCTCACATAGAACAAGCAATAGAAATGCTCAAAGAAAAAACTATGGAGAGAAAAACTAGCACGACAAAGAAGTTCAACATGACTGGATCTCCTGACACTTCTTATTCTCTTCTTCAGAGAAATTGCCAGTGTCTCCCTTTGCTGATTTCTTCTTCCTTGAAATTAAATTTCTCACTCTAGGGGAATGAATGAATGAATGAATGAATGAATGAATGAATGATTGGACGGAGGAGGGGATTTGTGGGACTTTTTGGTGCCTTGAGAGATAATTCAGATGGGCAACTTGCCACTCTTATTATTCCTATGGAAAATAACTTGCCCCCATGTTATCTATCACAGGACAAGCAAGGCAGAAGACTGAAGAGGAAACAAACAAGAAAAGCTGTGACCCAGACCTGAATATACAGCCAGGGGCCAAGAAAGCAGAAGCGGGAAGCCAAGATGGGGGTTCAAAGTTTCACAAGGAAACCACAGTGGGAAAGCCATTACAGGTGGTGTCATTCAAAACCATGTATGTCTATGCACCAGTGCACAGGAGTATGAGAAAGGGAACCGAGAGAATTAGAGATCATAATTCAGAAGGACAAATATAATGTAACAGGAACAATGAAAAAGTGGTGTGATGATGCTCCCAGCTGGCAACAGGACTGGACTGCTACAGTTCATTCAAAAGGAGCAGAAACAAGAGAAAAGATTGTGTGTAAGAAAAACAGACTCCATGGAAATTTGGGAGTCAGAGAATGGAAATATTGCTGAAAATATTTGGATAAAAATTAAAGAAGAGGGAAACCAAAATAATACTACAATGGGAGTTTATTACAGTCATCCTGTACAGGAGAAGATCAAGAGACCTTGGTGGAGCAGGCTGTAAGGACTTAGCCTTAGCAGTCAGCTAGCCTGTAATTAGGCATGTTCTAATCTCACCAGGCTCAAGGTTGACTCAGCCTTCCATCCTTCCAAGGTAGGTAAATTGAAGACCCAGATTGTTGGGGGCAATAAGCTGACCTTGTAAAAATGCTGCTAATAATAAGCAGGCATATACAAAGAATGAAAGCTATTGCTAAGCACATTGATTTGTGCTGCCCTGAGTCTCCAGAGAAGGGCGGCATATAAATGAGATTTTTTTTTTAAAAAAAGAGGAGGTCTGCATCAGTTGCTCAGTCTTTCAAAGAGGCATGCAAGGCTAATAATAGTGGATTTCAAGTATCCTGATACCTGCTATGAATCGAACTCTGCCAACAGTCAGAGAGCCAATAAATTCTTGTCCTCTCTTGTTGATAACTTCATTTGTCAGTGGGTGGAAGAAATAACGAAGGCTTTTCTGGATCTAATTCTCACCAGAAGGGAAGAATTGGCTGAGGAGGTGATGAATACTAGGAAAATGAGAAAAGGGGATATTATCCCTGGACTCTCAGTGGAGTAAGGGGTTATATGAGATGGTCTCTTCCAACTCTATGATTCTGTGGGCCTATCTTGACTTAGGCCCTGCTTTCCTACTCTTTAAAGTGACTGTGACATGATAGCAGTCTTCCAATATCTAAAGGGCTACCACAAAGAACAGGGTGTCAACCTATTCTCCAAAGAACTCAAAGGCAGTGTCAGGGTTGGCTTCGCCCAGGTCAGCTTCAGGATTGACAGGCAGAACAAAAAGTAATGGATGGAAATGGAGCTGTTGTGGAGCAGTGGTTAGAATGCAGTATTGCAGATAGTCTCTGCTCACTGCCAGGTGTTCGATCCTGGCTGATTCAAGGTTGACTCAGCCTTCCATCCTTCTGAGGTTGGTAAAATGAGGAGCCAGATTGTTGGAGGCAATATGCTGACTCTGTAAATTGCTTAGCAAGAGCTATATATGAAAAGGTATTCAATCTAATTGCTATTGATGTTGCTAATCAAGGAAAGAAGCAACCTAGAACTAAGGATACATTTTCAGACAGTGAGAACAATTAATCAGTGGAACAATTTGCCTACAGAAGTTGCAAGTGCGTCAACACTGAAGGTTTTTTAAGAAGACATTGGACAGCCATTTGTCCAGAATGGCACAATGGCATAGGATCTCCTGCTTAAGCAGGGAGGGTTGGACTAGAAGACCTCCATGGTCCCTTCCAATCTGTTATTCTGTTTTAGTAGTGTTTGTACTTTTAAACAGGTATAGAAAGTCAGCACCTCCATCCCTCCTAAAAGAATGAAATATTTTGAAGAATATTTTAAAAAGGCAGAATATTATATTTCCCCAAAGGGAGAAATGGAGAAACATGTTTTTTTAGAGGCAGAAAGCAACCCCAACTTTTCTTAATAGCCTACAGCAGATGCCAGCCCTTAAATGTCAGCTTATTGAAAGAAGGCAAGTATGTGGATAGCTCTATTCATAAGCAAATACCCTCACCCAAGAGCCCAAACAGGATGAAAGCCATTAAGCCACAATAGGAATTACCCAGCACCTTTTCAGACACTGTATCACCCACTGAACAGTCCAAACTTCAACCAAACTTAGCTCAGACAAACATTTAGGATTTGTACTTTGTCTATAGAGCCAGCTATGACCCCTACATAACCCCTACATGGCCCCATGGAAGTCTGACAACAGCCAATAGAATACATGTTCTTGCACAGAAACAGGAAGCTCAAGTGCAAAGCTCAGAGAAGGTATTAAAACCCCCCACTCTCAACTCCATGGGGTTAGCTGCCCAGAATCACATGTGGTTCTGCTTCATCATTGAACCTTCTTTCCAGTCAGCCTCTATGTTTTCGTGTCTTTCTCCCAGCTTGGAACTGAACCACATGGATATTTCTTCCCACACAGGTATCTGGTGATCTTACTGTACAGAGTTTGCCACTGCAAATACTGAAGTGTATGTAATTGACATAGAGCAGTTTTATCATTTTTTCCTCTGCCCATAGCTGACTAGCTAGCTAGGTTCATGCAAACATGCCACTCCTCACCCCTTTGACTAATAATCCCCAGCTTAAAAAAAAAAAAAGATGAAATATGTTTTCCCATCCAGCTCAACTGTCATTTTCCCTGACCTTCGGACCCCGTTCCCATTGAAGCATTGTTTCTTAATCACAACATGTGCTTCCAGCTACTGGTTATCCATGCAGTGAGGCATGGCAAACAGCAAAGCAATCACACTAAGAATACAGGCCTCTATTCTTTGCCTTTAGCCTTGGGAAATCATTTTTGGCCACATCAAAATTTCAGAATAATGAAGAATTCCTTAGGAACCATGAGGGGCCAGTATGGTGTACACAAAGCTGTCTTTTGGCAAGTTGCAAGCTGTCCTAGATATTATGCCTATTGATGTTGGTAGAATTCATAAAGGATGTAAGCAATTCTGAAAGGAGGAGAACTCAGTGGCATAGAAGGGAGACACAAATTATGGGAACAGTTGAGGAGCAGAGGAAAGAAGGAAGTCAATACATGGTTGTTTAATAAAAATAGGTTGCTATATACCTGGCTCAATTCTCCATGGTAACATTATCAAGAAGAGTTTGCAACAGAAGATTTTGCATCACTATTCAAGTATCATACATTAGGAATTATTGAAAATGAAAGTGGAGAGCAAAGATTAAAAATAAATAATGCTGGGGCTCTGCCAGTACCTCTAGTGACCTCGATATGTTGATGGTAAACTTTTGAAGTAGAAAATCTTTCAACATTTATAGATTTACAAGGCTAGTTGAAGAAGCTTAACTGCAGAGATGAAAGCAAGGTGGAAGTTTTACCTGTTTTATGAATAAAAGTTAACTGGATCAGCAGTTTTGCCCTTCAACCCTGTCGATGGAATGGGGTCCTTTGTGGTACCTGAAGGAAGTAAACTTGTTTAGAAGGTTAAAGAGCAGGCCTGTAGCATGAAGCTCTTTCTTTCAACAACTCTTGGTCATCTTCCAGGATCTGCTGTCCAAGATAAATTTATCATTCTGCCCAATGATTTACACATAATGACTGGTGGATTATACTCCAAACTGGTCTAGTGGTTAAGGTATTGGACTAGGTCAGGGGTAGGCAAACTTGGCTCTTTTATGACTTGTGGACTTCAATTCCCAGGGTTCCTGAGCTAACATGACTGGAAGAGGAGTTGAAGTCCACAAGTCATAAAAGAGCCAAGTTTGCCTACCCCTGGACTAGGTCACTAGGAGACTATGAGTTCTAGTCCTACCTTACAGGCTGGATAACTTTGGGCCAATTACTTTCCTTTAGGCCTACCTCTTTGGGTTGTTGGTGTGAGGAAAATAGGTTGAGGAAATAGTATTAGGTATGTTCACCACCTTGAATTACTTATTTATCAAAATAATAAAGGTAATACATACATGCATGCATATATACATACCTGCTGTGATGGATACAGACAGCCCCATGAAGTGAGATAGTGATGGGACTGTGGAAATGGGCTCTGATTATCCAAGAGCTTCTTCCTTGTATGTTCTGCAGTTTTTATTTGTTGAATAAACAATGATACAAAAATGAGACTTTACAACACACACGTGCACACACAAATGAACACCTTCTCCCAAACCTGGAACAATGAAGAGTTCAACCTCTTTTCCAATGATTTGTGCTGCTCAACCATTTGCTTTCAATGCAGAGCCTGGTACCAAGGCCCTTGATTGAAATCCTTCTCTTGTGCACCTTGCCCTCTCTTGTGTATCTCCATCGTTAAGCTTTTCCGTTTCACATTTATTTCCATCATTGACCAGTACAATACATGAGCATCACAAAATGCTATAAAACACTAGAACTAGCAAAAGCAAATAACATATAAAGTTAGTTTAAAATCTATGAAGGCTAGAATTAATCTAAAGGAGTAAAGAGAGTTGCAATGAGATATGCCACTTAAAATACTAAATTCTTAAATATTTGAACAATGTAGACTTTCTGCTATTTATTGGCTATAAATTACTTATATATTTAGATGGGCTCTGAGAAATATATCAACACCTGAACTGTAGCAACATTTAAAGACCTTCAGATGGGATCAGTCTTCCTACACTGTATCTCTCAAAACGTTTTTCTGGTGATGTCCCTCTTGAATTTGTGGTAGACTCCCTTGCCCTTCCTATTTATACCAAGGCTGGCTTGATTTGTATATTTTAAATATGAATTAACTCTAGTGTTTGTTTTTTTTAAAATTCGATTGTGTTAAATTCGATTGTGAATTCAACATTATCATCATGTACATGTTTTGGAAACAAATGAATTAACTTCTTCTTTCTCTAAAGAATAGCTGCACTAATAATACAAATCCGGGGGAAGAACTCTTATAACAAAGGGAAAGGCTCAAATATTTCATTTAAGAATAAAGTATTCTTAACTTATACTGCGTTGAAATTTAACATTTAACACAAAAATCGGGTTAAAGCAAGCATCTGCAGAAGTGTGAAGTAAATAATTTTTGTGGGTGTGTGTAGATAGTAATCTAGCAATGTGTGTGTATATGAATAGAAAAGAGCCTAGCAATCTGTATGTATGCAACCAAGTCCATAAATGTTACTATTCCATACATTTTATTAGTTGTCAGTCCCACAGGATTGTACATCATTCATCTGCCTGAAAAAAAGCAAGGCAAAAAAGAAAGTACTATTTGTAAAATGGTTTCCCTGATTCCTCACCTGGAAACTATTTTTGTTTATTTGCCACAGGTGACTAGGAAAATCGCTCAGAGAGGCTGTTCTCAGAGGATTATGAGAAGACTGAAATATAGCTGTCAGAAGGGATTGTGGGCTTAATAGAATGTTGTTGCTTCCCTGACACTGCTGTGTTACTTAACATTTGACAGTGCTGCTATTGATTCATATTAAATAGTAATACAATACTTCTGAACAATGTTCTCCAAGGAATACTCGTCTAAAAGTTTCCACTTTTCTATTTAGAAGGATAACTAAATTTATCTTTATTTTATATCATTGTGCCAAACAGAGCTTTTTATAGATTACAGAAATCTCTCTCTCACACACACACCCATACCCACACACCCACACCTATCTCGCTCATCAGTTTTCACATTTTTAAGAACTCTTCATTGGGTAATGGTAAGAAGCCAGAATTTCTTTAAAAATTGGAATAATTTTGAGCCTTATAGATAAGATAAACTAATCAGTTTATAAGCTCAGTTTATACTTATAGACTTTGCTGGCTGACATCAAGAGTGGTGGCACAATGGTTAGAGTGCAATACTGCAGGCTACTTGTGCTGACTGCTTACGACCACTGTGGCATCCCCACCGTCACATGCTAAAAATTTGGACACTTGGCACCTGGCTCATATTTATGATGGCTGCAGTGTCCTGGGCTCATGTGATCACCTTTTGTGACTTTCTGACAAGCAAAGTCAATGGGGATGTTAAATTCAAGAGGAGAGCAGCTTTGGATGACTCACCTATTGATTGGTCTGAATGTAGAGTTGGCTTTTACTCTGCTAGCCACTTAACAATAATTAGGAAAACCTTGCAACTATTGGAGGTCAATGGATTACAGGAATGGAGGCAGAAGATTGAGGCATACAAGGTCCAGAAGAGAAGGTCTTTACTTACAGGCTATATACATCTGTGCAAGCGGTTACAGGATCATTCACAGAGGTAGTCAGTATACAGAGAACAAAGCAGAAGGAACATGAGGCTAAGCAAGAAGCAAAAACACGAGGCTTACGTGCCTCCTATATTTATAGGCTTCTACTCAGCCTGTGATTGACAACTCACATGTATACATTTGGGTGGCAAATTCTGCCTAGTAGCAGACTGCTTGGCACCAGTTGAGTGAGTGTGGTGTGGCCTGGCCTGGTCAGCTATTTTAAATGCACCAAACCTTACATTTTTAATAATTAAACAATGAATAAATTCAACAGAGGAAGCCAGATTCACTTAACAGCTTCAGTACTAACTTAACAACTGCAGTGATTCACTTAACAACTGTAGTAAGGTAGATCATAAAACGGGGCAAAACAATAGTCTCAGCAGCAGAAATTTGGGGATCAATTATGACTGTAAGTTGAGGACTACCTGTACTTTTGGCTGAACTAAGAGTCTGTAGATGGAGAGTTTTCAGAGCCTTATCAGGAATAATGTTAGGTTGCACACTAGAGATTCTGCCAATATTTGCTGGATAAGAAGAAGCAAGTAAATGACCTGCTTTTAAAGATCACTTTTATGGAGGATTCAGATTCTACACTAAAATGAAGAAGGCTAATTCTGCACTAAATCTAACAACTGCCAATTCTGTAGTTTTTTTACATGGGCTGAGACCAAAGCTCTTTTTTGTTGTTGGGGAGGGTTTTTAAAAAATGTTATTAAATATATATTACATATAGTCCTCAACTTACAACAGTTCATTTAGTGACTGTTCAAAATTACAACAGCTCTGAAAAAAGTGACTTACAACCATATTTCACACTTATGACCCCTGCAGATCCTCATGATCATGTGATCAAAATTCAGACGCTTGACAACTGACTCTTATTTATGATGGTGGCAGTGTCCTGGGGTCATGTGATCCCCTTTTGTGACCTTCTGACAAGCAAAGTCAATTGGGAAGCCAGATTCACTTAACAGGCATGTTACTAATTTCACAAGTGCAAGGATTCACTTAACAAGCATGGTTAGAAAGATCATAAAATGGGGCAAAATTTACTCAACAAACGTCTCACTTAAGGACCATAATTGAGTCCAATTTCTGTCCTTAAGAATCAAAAAGGGGGGAGGGAATAACAGGAAAAAAACCAGGAAGCGGAAACAATAATAAAACTATAGAAAAAGAAAAGTAACTCCCATCTTTCTTTTATATAGATAAAACCTACAATGACCCTTTGAACTAGAAGAAACATAACAAACAGTACTCCTGTCAGAGATATCGAATAATCAAAGCCCAAAGGTTAAAATCTCTTTGTTTGCAGTTGTCAAGCCTCAAAGAACAGTCTCTCGCTTCAATCATACATTCAATATAAGAATTCTCTGAGTTAAAATACATATCTGACTCCAATATGTAGCTTGTTTTACACGTCCATGAGGTCACAGAAGGTCCCTTCAGGTTGTTTACATTTCCAAAAAATATTTGACACGCAGGACTCAAACGTTGCAGTTTAACAAGGCAAAGAAGTTTGGTTCTAACACATTGGAGGCCATCACTTTGGATGAAGACCACAATGAAATAATCATGTTCCGTGCAAAGGAAATGTCCAAGTGAGTTTTAAACCTTTCTTTCTTTCTCTTCTTTGTACAGAAAATGAAAATCAATATATTTTCTGATGAAGTAATATTAAAGGTTGTTTCTTAGGGCAGATTCTTGAACTTCACTCCAGGCAATTGATCTACTACTTCTCTAGAGATAGATTTGAATTAAATGTACAGTAGGTACATTGTAGCCGTATTGATTTACGCATTAAGCTGAACACTTTAGAATGTCTACCTTGGGGAAGGACATGTTCTTAATTTTGCATGGTGTAAACTTGAAGAAGAATAGACAGCAAAACCAAAGTTGCTTGTCTGACTGATGGAGAGAAGCCGGCCAAGGTAATCATAAATTCTTTCTTAACTTTAGATAGAAATAGCTCTAGTATTTAGCAAATAGGGAAGAATGCTTATTTTAGGTACAGGCATACCATAAGTGAATCTTACAATTTTCTAAATGATTCATGTTTTAAACAGCTTAGAGCTAGAAATGAGTCTACAGGGGGATATTTTTTTAATACTTGAGGCTATGTCAAGCTGTGCTTGGTGGAAAAGGTGGGAAATTGTTCAATAAAGAATACAAAATGATTAGAAAAGGGAAATAGTTTGAGTATCCTGCTTATTTCTGCTTGTTAAGTAAATAAATATGCGTAAAGCTGTGTAGTTCTGGCTCTTTCAGTCAGATTCCTTGGATCCTTACACATGACCTTGCAGGATCCTGGTTGTTTTCCAGTGCCTTCCCCCATCCCCAATCTTGGAACAGGGAAAAAGACTTCCCACTTATGCCTATGCTTAGAAATTGGCAGGAGCCCTGAAGGCGTCTCATCTCCCACAGACAAGACTCAGTGGAAGTTGAACAAACTAATATCCCGTAAAGTGAGAATGAAGGAAAGGGATCTCTTCTATTGAGGAGTGTTAGAATTATGGATTCTCATATTAAACAATAATGTCTGTATGTTTTAGAATGCAGTTAAAATGGCCAAAAGATTTTGGGCCATACCACACTAACAGGCTGGAGACAGGGAGTCTGGTGCTAGGCAGACTCCTGACAATCACAAGACACTCATGTGATGTGTCAATCATAGTTATTGGGTATTCTATAAATACCAGAGGCAACCACGCATTACTCCCGCACTTTCTTTCCTGCTTGTTATACTTTCAGTTTCGCTTTTGTATGAACAGCCACCTTGTGGCCTATGTAGATAATTGTAAATAAAGCTATTTCATAGTGATCCAAGATTGTCTCAGCA
>JANHFR010007792.1:27367-38593 GCA_032468015.1 Mimophis mahfalensis | reverse complement strand
TGCTAAGACTTCATTTGCCACATTCAGAACAGCCAATAAGTCTTAATAAGTGAAGGACTTGGTCCATTGCAATTACAGAAATGATATAGTGATTTGATCAAATTTTAAGAAACTGAGTGAATATTAAAAAAAACATTTTTGTAGGCTGGCTTTATGATCAGGCAACCTCATAACAGATATATATATATATATGTTACGAGACCTCCTACTGCTGGTGACAGCCTCCCACCAACTGGTGTGGTCCCACAGAGTCGGCCTTCTTAGGGTGCCATCAGCCAAACAATGCCAACTGGCAACCCCCAGGGGGAGAGTCTTCTCTGTGGCAGCCCCCGCTTTCTAGAATGAGCTGCCATTAGAGATCTGGATTGTCCCCGACTTGAGAACCTTCTGCCCTGCCCTTAAAACATATTTATTCCAGCAAACTGGTCTATCCCCATGAAAAGGAATCTTAATTTAACTTGGAATTTGGGATAATGGGTTTTTAAATATTTTAAATTTTTGCTTGTTTCTCGGGCTCAAATTTTGGTTTAATTTATATTTTAATTTTTCTATTGCATGTTTTCATTGCCCTGTAAACTGCCCTGAGTCCCTCGGGAGAAGGGTGGTACATAAAACAAACAAACAAACAAACAAACAAACAAACAAACAAACAAACAAATAAATCTCATGGCTATAGAACAAAACAAAAACAAAAACCCTTGCATTTCTCCTTGGAACTATCTGCTAAATAAAACTCTGGTTCTCATAAGATATCCAACCTGATTTTCAGTTGTACCACATTGGTGTGAAACTGCAAGGATACGTAATGAAGTATGCCCTCAAAGCACAGGAGGAGACACAATGTTTTCTCATCCAGAGGGGACAATGGCTTTAGTCAATGTAAGGAACATGCATTTAGGTTGATTCAGAACTTTGGTTGTCTGAAGCAGATAATTCGAGATGTAAATTTCTTCCACAGAGAGAACCAAGTCACAATCGTGAGGTTCAGAGGATAGAAACTGCATTGAGACAAGGCCACCGGCCTTCATGTGGATGATAAGAGTCTGCATTCAAACAGCTGCCAGAGGATGGATGGAGCACCTGCCATGGAGAGCAGCAGCTGGAGTTCATTTTGGGTACAAAGGACTGAGGCCAAGCAGACAGGCTGCATGCGCACTAATCCAACACCATCCCCAACTCCACCACCGACAGGTGCTCCCTTGAAGAAGGAAAACTATTTGGGGAGGAACCAAGTTTTATAAGAACAAATCCCCAGCTGGCTTAATCAGCAGAGCTCCAATTACTTCAAGGGAATAATAGTGGTTTCTGCAATTGAGGAGATGACCCATTCATTCCCCATCCAGTTGCTACCTTGACTCATTCCTGTTTGTTTTGCTGTGTTATTTCATTGCTTTATTTGATATAGATTGGGTTCCTATTAGAGTGGTATAACCTGTACAAGAATTTCATTTCACAATTGTTGGTCCGGTTTCATTTTGGGAGCAGGTAACTGATTCTTCTACTTGTTGCCTTTTTCCTATCCACCTCAAAATCATGCTCTGAATGAATTTCAACTTAATATACAAAGACGTGCCAAGTAAATAAGTACAGCACAGAACATCTGAATTAAATATTGGTTTAATGAATATTGTTTTTAAAAAGTTGAGATGCCTTTTTCAAATGAAGGAACAGCATATGGATATATGCTTATATTAATATACTATCAATGGTTGAGCAAACTGAAACTTAAGAACACATGTGAGAAGTTGCTAGGTTCTCCAATGGTTGCTAGAGTTGAGTTTTCAATGACAGCTTAATCTGCACAATTCACAAAGTGAGGCTTTCTTGCTATGATAAATTTCAGAAGTTGCTTCATGGAGTTTAAAAATACCCAACACACACTAAAGTGCTGTAATACTAGTGCAAGCTGTCAAATAGTTAGATTTGATAGAGCTCACCAACTTATCCCCAACATTATGGACATTTTCTCTCACACAAGGAGACACAGTACTATGTGAAGAAACTAGGCCATTTTGGAAAGTTTCAAAGACCCTAGAATTTCCTTATGACTAGCTGCTTGATAAAAACCACAGTTTTGTAGAAGACAAGACAAGATTTTATTTTTTGCAAGTATAGATATAGTAGAGGTTTTGTTTTGATACCCTTGCTAATTTTATTTACTAATCATGACTGAATCTTTTTGAATCTTCATCCCTGCTCTTTTTCAAATAAAATTGTTAATGCACCTTCAAATGTTTTCATTCAACATGGAGCAGTTGTTGTAAATAGAAATGCTTAAAAACTAAGGCTGTCATAGCAGGGCTGAAGAGAATTTCAGCTATAAAGCTGCAGGAATGTATTAAACTACAGTTTGTTTTATTATGTGTTATGGAAAATGCACCTGGCTGGATTCATACACCATGCAAAACCATAATTAGTTGCCTGGTCTACAGTTGTTCTGTATTCACAATCAATTAAGCTTAAACACACCATCTTTGATTTTATATCTAATTTAACCAGATTGGTAATAACACAAATAAAAAAGGCAGTGTACAGGATGGAAATATCAATAGAATAGCTATTTGTACTTTTCTAATTTATTTACAGTCAAAAAGGTAGGGCACTTGTGATAGATAAAATATAACACAAAAACCCATCCTCCTTACTCTGGAGACAAAATTGCAGGTATTCACTTCCCCACTGAAATATAAAGCAGACTATGACTGAAAGGGCAATTTTATATACTTGTCTTCTGATTTGCGTAAAGGATTGTGCTATGCAATTTTAGACAGGACTTTATGTGTGGCTGAGAGATAGCTGATCACATTGTTTAGGACCAGAAATCCTCCACAAAAGCCAAATGTCATATAAAAAGTTGAGAGATAAATTTCATCTGCAGATATATGACTACATTCCTGTGTCCTGACAGGGTTTACCAAAAGGTAATAAAATGATATCTCCTGCCTAGCGTGCTATATATGTCCAAATATCTAATCAAGCCTTGATCATTTTCAAGGAAATGAAGGTAAGGCTTGTTTATGTTTAACTTAAATATGTCTTTGGTAAAATGGTTGGAAAGTCCACTGGGCATTTAGAGAAGAAAGACGATGGCAAGAGATTGTCATACCTCTTGCTCACTTTCTAGTTCTATCAGTAGAAAGGCATTGTATAGCAATTCTGTTTTTATGACAAAAAACAAGGGATAAGTTGGTAAGTGAAGGAAGAGAAGAACATATGGACTCTATTAAAACACTATAAGGCAGGTCAATTTCACAATATCACCAGAAGACACCACGAATTCTCCTATCAAACCTTCTTTCCCAACTTCTAACAATAGAGAATTGCAGGGCAATCAGGTTTTTAACATCTCTTTCAAGTTAAGTGAGACTCCTGGTGACTTCTTAAAAGAGATCTAATTCTAATTTTAATAATTACAAATAGTTTGCTATTGTCTTCTGGATAAGTTTTTTTTTTTAATAACTTGTCTGTCCAGCCTACAGCCCGAGAATTAGTCATCAGCCTAATTCTGCTTAGCTTCTAAACTAGGGATGCTTAATTATGGCAATTTTGTGACCTGTGGACTTCAACTCCCAGAATTCTAGCATGGCTGGTTCAGGAATTCTGGGAGTTGAAGTCGACAGGTTGTAAATTTGCCATAGTTGCCCACTCTTGTTCTAAGCCCAGGCATACTCAACTAGATGCTTCCACCTGTGGAGTCTGTTTGGTGATCTGTGTCTATGTGTGTGAGAGAGACTTTGCTTCATATTTTGTGAATAATGTAGTTAAGAGCTCAATAAGCAGGGACATTTACATCCAAAATCTAATACTAGGAAACCTCAAGCAGAACGATTAAAGGGGCAATCATGACCTCAGAAACGAAAACATAATTTTTCATCAGTGAAATAATAAGCTTTAATTCTGCTTTGCGGGATGGAAAAACTACTAAGAGTAGCTTAAGCAAAAATGAATCCCAGAACAATGTAACATCGACCTTATAAATCCCCTGCATTAAGGTCAGCCTTTTTCCTTTGTAAAGGGCTATGTGTTCTGGTGATGTATAAATAAATATATCTAAAAACCCCAAAACATAGCTAGGGGAAAGAGATTTAGCATCAGTTTAGCCTGATTGAAACATAAGCTGTGTTTATCTACTGCAGAAACCATTACGGATTTTTCTTTGAGGTGTGCATTTTATACCCAGCATAACTATGCAACTGTACTGTACATTTTGTCACATTAAGCTTAAAGAAAAGGCCATCAAATGGTTTTAGATTTCACAGCTTTCTATATATAAATCACTGGTTTCAGATTATCTGGAAAGGCTCTTCAATGAGGCTCTGGTACCAATCTGCCTAAAACATGTCTTATGGAAGCTATATCAGAAATTAGAAATACAACTGTAAATTCCATGGGAAATAGGAATATTGCACATGTAAAGTTTTACAAAGCATATAACCCCTTTTTAGAAAAGATCCAACAGGAACTTGGTAAAGGAAGAACAAGGAGGCAATAGAATAGTCTATCCGTAGTCCATATTGTTCAATTAAATACAACAGATTTTTTTTCCTATGGAAACTTCATTATTTGGGCTCTCCCAGCTTGCTTTTGTTGTTGTTGTTGTTGTTTGGATTTTTATGCTGCCCATCTTCTGAAGGACTCCAGGTGGCTCACAATTATAAAACACAAAATATAAAAGTTAAAAGAGTATTAAACAAACACAATCGAATAAATTACCAACAATATTAACAATTAAAATTTAAATGTACAACTCAATTAAAATTAACATTGGTCAGGCCAGATCGGCTTGTTGGAATACCAGGTCTTTAGAGCCCGGTGGAAGGATCGGAGGTCAGGAATTATCCGGAGTTCTGGAGGGAGCTCATTCCAAAGGGTAGGAGCTCCCACAGAGAAGGCTCTCCCCCTGGGGGTCACCAGACGACATTGTTTGGCTGACAGCACCCTGAGGAGGCCAACTCTGTGGGATTGTACTGGTTGGTGGGAGGCTATCAGCGGCAGCAGGTGGTCTCGGACATAATGAGACTCACGTTGTCTAAATCAGTCAAGTAGGATGTACAAAGCTTATAGAAATCAAGATATAGCATATGTACTGGAAGAAAATAAAAATTTGGTTATGGGAAATAACAGGCAATAGGACAGAGTTGAACCCACAGTCATACTTGCTAGGCCTTAGGCCAGAGAAAATGAAAAGAGATATATGGCATATAGTATTGCACGTAACCACAGCGGCCAGATTAGCTTTTGCCCAATATTGGGAGAAAGAAAATTCTCTACCAGAAGAGGTGTTGATAAAAAAAAAATCTTGAGTGTGCGGAAGCCTTCAGGTTGACAAAAATCTTGAGGGATAAAGAGGATACTGAATACTGTCGGTGCTGGAATTTATGATACAAATGGTTATCGAAGAGAGATAACAAAGGCTTGTAATTTTAATAACAAGAAATAGATTTGGTAATGAAATGGAGCATAATGGACCATGTTTGATGAGGTGTGTGTGTGTGTGTGTGTGTGTGCGCGCGCGCGCACTTTGAAGTATACTTTATACAGGCTGGTAATTTGAATTGGTGTTAAGGAAAATGAGAATACTGTATATAATGGTGTAACCGTTTATGGATATGTGTATAAATATATATGTGTGTATGTTGAGGGATATTATATGTAAACTGAGTAGTTGGAATCTATATTAAGGAGAATAATAATGTGTAATGGCTTTAATTTTTCTGTATTGGTTTGTTTTTAAATGATAAAATTTAATAAAGATTATTTTAAAAAAAGATATATCATATGTAGATTGCCATAAAAATCAATGAATGGGAGGCTAATGTAATAATGGACAGTTTCGTTGATTTGACAGTTAAATCTATCTGTGCTGTCAGGAGGCCAAAAAAAAACACCCAACTTATTTTAATAGCCTTAGTAGTTTTGATTTCCCCCATTAATCTTGACTATCAGCAATGGAAGAAAAAGAACTTATTAGCCATTTCCAAGGGAGATATCTACCAGATGTGCATCCATATTTGGTGCAAAGCCTTATGGCAAGCCATGGAGTTTGGTGGCTTATTGCAGGCAAGCATGTCAAAAGGAAAGGAACTGGAGGAGATGTTTTATATAACAACCCAGTGTGAATTTTGACCACTACTTGGTATGGTTTGTAACAGGAGTACAGTTGAGGAAGTGACCTCACATCTGATGAACCGAGCTGCAGTTCACAGAAATATATACTTTTTAATAATTGGAAAAGGGCTACCAGACTTCTTCTGATCTTTTGTTACCAAAGACCAGCGGTTCTCAACCTTTGTAAGGGGGTGACCCCCCCTGGGTGTCGCAGCATTGCATGCGCAATTGCCACGACCCCCAGCTTCTGCGCATGCGCATTGGCAGCTTTTGGAGCCGAGGGAACACACGCTGTTCCTGTCTATTTCTGCATTGATGCTTCCTACAGCAGAAATAGACAGGAGCAGCACGTTTGTTCCCTCAGCTCTAAAAGCTGTTGGCGCACATGCGCAGAAGCTGGGGTCATGGCAATTGCATGTGCAATGCCGTAACACCCAGTTTCTGCGCATGCACGCAGGCAGTTTTTTGAGCCAAGGGAACCCATGCTCTTCCTATCTATTTCTGCTGTAGGAAGCAGCAATGCAGCAATACAGCAGAAATAGACAGGAACAACGCGTTTGTTCCCTCGGCTCCAAAAGTAAAGCTTTGCTGATCATGCGGCTGCTAGTTCTGCTGCGCAAATCAGCAGAGCTTTAAAAAAATGGAAGGGGGGCAGGTGGGCAGCGCCAGCTGAACCAAGCCAGCGACCCCTGTGAAACAGTCATGCGACCCCCAAAGGGGTCGCGACCCACAGGTTGAGAACCGCTGCCATAGACCAAGTGGATCTCAACATCCACTGGCCAAGGAATTCTGGAAATTGAAAGTTCATACACTTTTAAGTTGCAGAAGTTAACTAACACAGTTTTAAGTTGCTATAGACCAACACGGCTCTCCTCCTACCATGAGCATAGCTGAGAGATGCTGATAAAGAGAGTGAACCAAGAATAAAGTGCATGATGAAAATATTCAACCTGGCTTTATGGGAAGACAAACTGGAATCATAGTGCTAGTAGAAACACAGTTGTTCCTATAAAACAAGACTACAGTATATTTGTTCAAATAAGATTACTTCTGATCTGTAGTGGCATTAGCAATAGCAACAGTAGACTTACATATGGTTCCATAGTGCTTTACAGCCCTCTATAAGTAGTTTACAGTCAGCATATTAACCCCCAACAATCTGGGCCCCTAAGAAGGATGGAAGGCTGAGTCAACTTTGAGACAGTCAGAATTGAACTCCTGGCAGTGAGCAGAATCACCTTTCAACACTGCATTCTAACCACTGCACCACCACAGTTCTTACTCAGTAGTAATTGAGCTTGACTGATCCCTCTATGGCTTTTGAATAGAAATGACTGAATGAATGTTTTAGTAAGCTTACATAACTGACAGCTCACAAAACGGTAGCACACAATTTTTAATTTTAATACAAGAAAAAACATGAACTAATATATGGAAGCAGTGAGGGAGGAAAGTTGCAATTTCAACTTATCATTTAGAGTCACAGCATTAACAACACAGTATGCTCAGTCAAATCCATTCATTTTTTTTCCCTATACAAAAGCATTCTAACCACCTAAAACGATTACAAATCTAGTGATTCATAAGTCTTTCTCACT
The DNA here is from genome assembly GCA_032468015.1 of Mimophis mahfalensis. Lineage (NCBI taxonomy): Eukaryota > Metazoa > Chordata > Lepidosauria > Squamata > Mimophis > Mimophis mahfalensis. Next base: position 30,887 of record JANHFR010007792.1, on the reverse strand, counting down.
GCCTTTGACTAAAGAAGAAAAAAGCCTTTTCTGTACCATAAAAATGAGTTTTGGAGAGCAGCTGCACATTTTCTGTGCCAAGTGGAGATGCGGTAACTAATCTAGAAAATGAACACAGAGACCATCTTGCAAGACAAAGTAAAACCTGGAAGAAGACAGCAAGTTTGCATGGGTGTTTGAATAAAAAAAACACAGCAACTATAAATTCTCTTGTTCCTGAATATTAATACCAGTCCGATAACTACACAATTTGGAAGAAGAAATTCCTGAAGTTTTTATTAAGTAGAATTTTCTGTGATTGTCTCAAAAATAATGTAATGTATGAGAAGGAATGGCCCAGTGACAGTAGGGCTTCAAGTTTTACTCTGACACCAGGAGAATGAAAACAAAAACAAAAAGCCAACGATTCCTACCTGTTATTTGTCTCCTGCATGGCCTGGTCATTCATTGTCATAAAACCAACGCAATAGTAAGCTTGGGGAACTAAATATATATCCTAAAGGGCATTTATAATGCCTGCATGTCAAGTATCCCAAAATGGCAAGCGTTCTGTAAGCAAACAGCCCATGAAATTTAAGTGTATGGCTTAATCTGATTCTTATTTACAGAAAATAATCTTTAAAGTTTTATTTAACATTTATTGTTTTATAATAAATTTATTAAGTACTGGTTGTTTTAATGCACGTACCGGTAAGCAGTATCACTATATACTGAAAATCTGTGAGTATATGAACCAGAGGTGGTAATCAGCCAGTTCTGACAGGTTCCAGAGAACCGGTAGTGATAATTTTGACTGATTCGGAGAGCCAACTCTGATTGGCAAACACTGGCAAATACCACCTCTGATTGGCCGACAGCATACCCACGCCTACTAAGCCACACCCACAGAACCAGTAGTAAAAAAATTTGAATCCCACCACTGATATGAACCCCAAATTATTATCCCAAAGGTGCTTTTTCAAGGGGCAACTGAACTTTCTTGTTTTTCTTTGAAGATGTTTCTCTTCTCAGAGCTGAAGAAGCTGCTTGGATGAGAAGTGAAACATCTTCAGAGAAAAACCAGAAAGTCCAGTTGCCTCTTGAAAAAAACACCTTTGGGTCAACTATCTATGGAGAACCTCCATAGACCCAAATTATTATATTTGCAGTTAAAAATAGGGGAGTTACATTTTATATTTCCTTTTCAAGTTCTAAGGAACTTGTCCTTACTTATCTCCTGCAAGACCAGCTTATCTCCCTATGAGGAAAAGGGGTGAATCCTCAAGTCATTCAGCCTTATATGCTTACAAGGCTAAGAGGTGACACTACAGAAATTATTTCAACTTTTGTAATATGATCTTACAATTGTCATAAAATTAGCACCAAGCATGAAAGCTACCACCCCTCTTTCTCCCCCCCACACAAGCATACCCACCAAGGTTAGAGACTGGACACCAAGATGAAAAGTGGTAACAGGAACAAACCAACTGACACCTCATAGCAGAAAATGGAACCAGGTTATGAAGATCTAGAGAGTAGACCAGCCTTCTACCCAGCAACCCTCAGACATCTGCCACAATTTAGAAAGGCACTCAAAAAGAGAGAGAGAAGAGTTCTATGACTCCACAATCTATGATAGGACACTAAAAAGGCAGGAAATTCTTGAAGGGCAGAAATAGGACTATCTTACTATTTTCCAATCCAATCAACCCAAATTCGTGGTTTAACCCAATTTAATTTTAGAGCAGGTTTATAAAAATAAAAGTTAATTCCTCAAATAGCCATCTCCTTTTTCTAACAAATGATATTTCAAAAAAATCTATACCAATGGAGAGTCGGCTTGAGTAACTAGTTAGATGACTTATCCAAAGGTATCCCACCTTAACCCCAACCTCAACATTAATGAACATCAACTCTGAGCACTGTTCACTACTGCAATTTCTTAAGGGTAACCATTTTTCTTAGAGATAGCAAGTACTGCTGCATAAAAAAAGTGCAACATAAGGAATTTCCTTAATTATAATTTCCCTTGGGACTTAATTGAAGTATGGGAAGCCGGAGAGGCTGTGGACTGTGCTTTTCAACATTGGCAACTTTAGAATAAGTGAAATTCAACTACCAAAATTCTCAGCCAATGGTTGAAAAACAGTGTGTGGGACCATGAATGCACAATGAAAGAAAGGAAATAACTCCTTGCCCTCTGTCCACTTCCTTTTTAAATGGAAGAATGCCATACTCTACTCATGATGATTTCTTTGGAATTTTCTTCATTCTTGATACAATTTCTAAAACAAACCCTTATTCATCCAGTAGAATGGCAATCAGTTCGAAAATGCAGAATTTCTCTGAACAAGATTATATCTTAAGGCAATTAAGCTATGTGAAACTACTAGGTGACCTTAATGCATTTATAATATTGTAGTTCCTAGTGGTCAAATGTCGTACAAACACACATTTCATCCTAAGCATGGAACTTCTAGAGCTAGACTATACATTCCAATGTATTCTGCAACCAACCAATTTATTGTTGATTACAGTAAAAAGAAACAGTAAGTGTCTGCACTTAGGTTTGGTCAGAAGAGAATACGGTGGGGTAAGAATGTTGTATACACAGCATCGAACTAGCCACTTGTCAATTATGCTAAGAGATGGCTTCCTGGAGGACAGCTGGTTGCACTCAACGTAAGTGGTCCTATGTCAAAGGTCAACTCAATTTAGGACCTGAAGTGGTCAGTTGTCTATTAGGTGTAGCCAGAATTGGCAAAACTGGAGCCAAGAAGGTTCAAGGTACCCATGTTCATTTATCTGTCACTTACCTACTGGTTTAAGTTACTTTCCCCCTTTCCCCCACCTATTTAATTTCCTGAATTAACCTGAACTTACTGCACGATACCAATAAATGAATTACACTTACAATAATCAAGGTCAAACAGAACAGTAACAAAAATTATTTGACACATGGGACACTCTACCACCTTTTCCAATCTGATGCAATACAAATAATTAGTTAAATAAGAACGCTTTGCTCATTTGTGACATTTAAAATCTGAAACTTGAGGAGACTCCACTCAGTTTCACAGTAGAGCCGATCCTTTTGTAGGGCTGCAGCTGGTAACAAATAACAGACTAAAGAAATGATGTTTCCACTTCTAACCGAGATGACAGTTCCACACAACAACTACAGGGGACAAGTGGTCAAATCCTTGGTTGTTCCTATATTGGATGGCCCATAGTACCAAATTTTCTTTTCCATGTTTCTTCTCATGTGCATGAAGCTACTGAGAGGAGATGCATCAGTCTGGAGTGAGAGGGAATGGGACAACTCGCCATGGGACAACTTTAATTTTAATTATTTAATTAAAATAAATAAAAAAATATTTTAATTTTTACCATTCACTTTTCATTCTGTCCCTCCTTTTTGCACCCTTTCTTTAATGTGAAATGTTTAATTTTATTGACCTTTTTTATTTTTTAATCCCATTTATATGCTGCCCTTCTCCGGAGACTCAGGGCGGCTTACAATCTGTTTAAGCACAAATCA
>JANHFR010007790.1:2746-15986 GCA_032468015.1 Mimophis mahfalensis | reverse complement strand
TGTTGCTGAGCACTTTGTAAGCCGCCCTGAGTCTTCGGAGAAGGGCGGGATATAAATGGGATTAAAAAAAAAAAAAGAACTTAGTTCTCTTTTGCCGAATGACACTAAAGTAGCTATCTCCCATCTTCCAGCATACTACATGAGAAACCAGTAAGGCTTCTCTTGATTGACTTCATACCTGACCACCTAAATAAGTGCCAAAAAATGTTAAAGGATAGATTTTTATTCCTGATCAAAATCCTTACCAAAACCATGCCAGTCACCTTCTTACCTTTCACTGTCATTTACTCTTTCTTTCTGACCAATCTCACATGCTGATTTCAAATATGATGCAGCTTGACTATTATGGGTTCATAAAGTTAGTTTCTTAGTATATTAGATATAACTTTTTAAATTATACATCCTGAAGTAGGCAGATAGCATGAGGCACAGCAGACAGACATAAAAGCATCTGTGAGGAAAGATTGCATGAGGATAGAAAGCATTGAAACAACTGTGGCTAGGTACCATATTTATCATTCTTGTGCCCATAATATCTTTTGAAGATATTGAATCAATAGCGTGCTTGTCTTTTAGCAATAATACAGTTTCTTACAGAGACAGAGGAATTTAAGGTGGTTCATCCATTACAGAAGTACAGGATTTTTTACTGAGGTGGCACTTAAAAAGTGGAACTCCATCTAGGACTGGCTTATTCTGTGTTTTTGTCAAGTTCTAAGCATCGCGTTTCAGGAAAGACATTGACAAACTGGAACACACCAAAAGGAGAACAATCAAAGTCATGAGAGGCCTGTAGAGGAAAAACAGGAGGAATGATTGGAGTCATTGGGTATATTTAATATGAAAGAGAGAAGTCTGTGAGAAGATGAATTTTCAACCTATCAGAATCTAAAGGACTGTCAAATAGAAGATTACACAAAATATTTTAGCATGGTTCCACAAGACCATATGAGGAGCAATGGGTTTGAATTACAAGGAAGAAGATTTCAATTAAATATTAATAACAACATCAATAATAAGGCAAACCATCTTGAATGGTGGTGGAATCTCCTTAACTAAATAGAAGCTATTTAGGGATCTTGCAGTCATTTTTAGCAATGAGTAAGAATTCGATTAGTTAAACTCAAAAGTCCCTTTTAGTCTTTCCTCATCCTATGCAAGCGGATCAGGTACTCTAATCTACTTTCAATGGTACCTAAGAGAGATAGTTATGAGATAAAGACTTAACCCCAAAGGATCAATCTAAACTCATCTTCAAGATATCACCACGAGTTCATCACAGTGATAGAGAAATAGGTGTTTGTGATGAAATGTCCAGTTGAATGGGATGGAGGGTATGTGTCAGCAGTAACATCATGGTTTCCCAGGGAGGAGGCAACACATTTCAGAAAGGAATCCAAGAACTGTGCAGTGCTGAACTAGATTCAATTTGATCTACTGTGTCTTCTTTGGGCTTAGACCTGATAGTGTTAGACTATCATCTTAGCAATGTCAAAGCTTGGTTTGTCATTGATTTAATCTCTGGGAAATCCATCTAGCCCTTCTATATGTATTTTCAGATGGCTTTCTTATGGCTTTTTTAAAAAATGCTGATCTGTTTCTTTTCTTTTAATTGAACTTACCACATTAATTTAAACCGGTGTTGTTTTCCTGATTGCATCTATATGTTAGCTACAAAATTATGGAATGCATAGGTCTATAAACAAATTACATTTTAATTTAGGATAGACAGATAGACAGATAAATAGCACCTCTTATGATCTTATAAACACTGTCTTTGTGTTTTGCCTTTTGTTCTTCTCTCTCCTTTCCCCCTTTATGGAACAAAAATTGGAAGTCTATACAAGTTTTAATTTATTTCCTATATTACTTCTACAGAACACTGGATCTACAGTGTGTCCTATGCTTACATGTGTTGGATTCATCTGCTGTGTAATCGGAATGGATATATCTGAATTTTAGAGAATATTCTATTAGGAACTTCTCCTCAGCAAGCATTAATGAATCGAATGAAAGACCACTATATGCTTTTTAGTGGAACCTTGCCAGAACTTCCCATTAAGCTACTAAATCAAATATAAGAGATACCAAGTTAACAACAAATATTTGACTAAGGAGCCAGTAGAGCCAGATAGCACAAATCTTTTTACCTGAATATGACACCAGTCCCGTTTTCATTTTCCTATTTAACCTACATGTCTAATTAAATTCCTATGCAATTTTTTGAGAATTTAGTAACAAAACAGGATTTATAAAGCTCTGATGTTTCTAGCAATTGCAGCTCTCTTGTAAAATTGCATCTCTCTCATGAAGCATTATTCCAAAACATTCACACAGGTCAACAAAGATGCAAGCCTGTTCTCTTTGAGTGTTTTACTTATGCTGCCATCCTGTGACCAGAATTAGAAAATGCACAGCTAACACCCTAGTTGACATACCCCAAGCCTCAACAATTACTACTATACTCTTGCTTCTCAACTCGTTACTGTCCGAGGGTCTTATCGTTTATGGAGTATGGTGTGCAATGCTGACTACAAAACAACCCTGTATGGTAAATGTGCATGCTTAACATACTCAGTGGGGAGTGGGGGGAAGTTGTTCTACCTCCCAAATATTTGCAAAAAATAGATGGCCTGAAGGAGATTTCCAAGACTGAAAACATCCAGGCTCCTCCTTAACTCCTGTGGAGGCTACTGCACTGCAGTAATAAAATTCCTGCTTGTTTACTAAATTATGCATCATACCTTTAGGTCTAATTCTTCACTTCCTATGTTGAACTGAACTGAACTGAACTGAACTGAAACACTGCCAGCACAGCAGCCGTAATAAGAAAAGCTGACTTCCGAGCTGAAAGAGGAGTGGCTTGGCATAGGCTGGTTTCAAGCCCAGCCATCCTTGGTAATTTCCCACCCCCACCCCATCCCCCATGGAATCAACGGAACCAAGAGAAGGAAGAACATTTCCCAAAAGCTTAAGTTATTCTAAGCATAGATCTGATCTTGAAGTTCTGCAAGAAAGGAGGATCTCAGGATTCAATAAATTCCTTTTTCATCTCAATTCTGCGCCAGAAAATGTTATTTTCAGGACCATCACAAGCTACCAGTGACAGACATGTAGATGGCAGTAGTAACAAATGTTTTGAACTTTCTATTAGCATAGCAACTGGGGCTTAACAAATGGTTGCGAATCTAGTGGAGGTTTTTTGTTCCAGACATCTCAATTTCACCCCATTCCCATCAAAATTAGCCATGTGAATGGCTTAGGCTTGCTCTATAAACCCTTGCAACTGCATTATTGGCATCCATTTCTTCCTTTCCAATTGAACTATGCATGGGAAATATACAAACACAGAGACACTCAAACAATTCTGAAGCCAAAATAGTCTATATTTTTGATCCAGTATCAAGAGAAAAAAACAAGAACATACCCTGAATGTAGAATTTTCAAGAGTTTTTCTGGAAAGTCTATCTCTAGAAAAGTGTCAGTATAATTATGTTCCAAAGCAGCTCTACTCAGCTGTTAAAATACTTATAAAGATTATAAATAAAATATAGTTATAAATAATTTTATAATTATAATTAGATGCTAATAAAGCATTTAAGAGCTCCTTTGTCAATGAAAGTCAATCCTCACAATAATGCCATAGAAAGAAACACCATGGGGACAAATAAACTTGTCCTCTTAAGGTTTCTGACACATGAGAAAACCCGTATTATAATCCTCTTTAAACCATATAATCTGCTTCAATCACCATCTCAGTTGGATCTACATCCCTACTGACAATGGTCAATGCTCCCAATTTTTTGTATTCTTCATCCTCAATCAGGCGCTACCATAAGCAAGCCAAGATGATATCAGAAATAAAACCAAACTAGCTGTCTGACAAGAAAATGTGCCCAAACTGAGATTATAGTTTACAAAGAGGCAGCAACCAAGTACAATTTATATACCAAGCAAAGAGGAAACTAATTTATTTTCCATGTAGATATACACTGAATCTCAGTCTGATTGTATCCCTAGAAGAAAACTATGTTTTTATTTAAATTCTGATGCCACCCCACTCAATAACTTTGGATGGCTTACAAATAAAAACAGGAAAAATATTTATAAAAAATAATATTACTAAGGATTTGTGGTATAGTTGGCACTAGACTGAGCTACTTTACATAGGTTTCAAAATACAAATGGTAGGATTGAAAGGAAACATATGTGTGTTTTATATATGAAGCCCTGGTAGTGATGCAAAAGAATCCAGGAAATTTGTTATCTCAATAGAATCTCCATCCTCTGCCCTTCAGCTTCTCAACAATTGGCACAAATGATAAATCAGTAAATAGTGCTGATTCTTCCTCTGGTTCCAGAGACCAGTTCTCCCTTTGAGCTCCAAAGGCTACAGGCATGGTTGCCCTTGATGTCATTTTAATCAATCTTCCATTTATTGCATAACCAGGATGGGCCCAGGGAGGCCCAGTCAAGTTAGCCTCACTGAGCACATCTGGACTAAGAAAGCCAGAATTAATCCTAACAGTATAATATCAGATTCCACTTTTCAAAGAATGTATAACAATAGATACACATTTGCATCTTTATGTAATATACAAGGACCCATTCCTAATTCCTGTAGACCAACTGCACAAACCAACGAGCTGTTTAACCATATGGTTCCAGAGTGAATGTTTTATACTCCCTGACTGTAGAGCGTGGCAAAGCAAAGAATATACCTTCCAATAACCTGTCAAAGTAATGGAATAAAAATCTTATCGATACAAGCAGATTTGCCCATGGAAGAAATGAAAGCTAAAAGGATCCAGCCAGATGCACATACAGAAAAACAAATGACAGAAAAATTAATTGGTCAAGTGTTTTGCATGTGCAGGAACTTTTTTCAAAGGACCACCATTTCAAATGTGCATAGGAACTGGGTCAAATTAAACAAAAAATTATTACTCAGCTGATGGTAGCTCTAAGCACCCGAGATGAGATTATATAGCTGAATATACAGTACTTATTTGACTGCTACTAGAAGATAAAACCAGAAGGGGCTAAAATATTTTATTTTTATTACTGATGTACAGAATACAAACCTTTTGTTTGAGCTAGCCTAGAATGGTTATTTAGATTCCTTATGGCCAAGGTTCAGGTCTGGGCATGGGGCAGAAGCCACTCTAGTGGGTAGTATTCAACAGAAGCAAGATGAGAGGAATGTGCCACTTTTGATTCTGTAAGACCTCTTTACAGCTTTCAATAACCATTGCATTCCACACAGAATGTTCTGGTGGGGATTGTAGGCACTGTGTTGCAATGGTCCTGCGCCTCTTCAGTCAACGGGGGAGGGGAGAGAATTCTCTTGTTGGGTGCTGCAGTCCATTCCCCCTGCTTTTCAAGATCTACATGAAGGTACCTATATTACCATCCAGGGCCTGCCTAAAAATACTGCTGAAGTCTTGTCTTGTCCTGATGCTTGGAAGCTATTGCAGCAGGGGCTATTGGAGGGAACAAACCCAGCTAAAAATGAATATCAAGCAACACAAAATTACTATTTGCAATGTTCTTCCAAGCCTCTTAAGATTGTGGCCAGGGCAGCTTTGCCCAGCTTCATCAGGCACCCCAGTTGTGGCCCTAACTGGAGCAGGAGTTTGGCTATGAACATTCAGGTCCTTATCACCAAAGGGTGGATTTTAACAATATGCTATAATAGAGCAGCCCACTCATTGGTTGGGGTGTTTTTACCATGGACGTATTATATTCATATCACAAATCTTATATTGCCTGCTAAGTTTCCAAGGACAACTCAAAGTCCTGTTTTGTTTTTTTAACCTATGGTTTGGCACTGAGGTTCCTATAGAACATCTACTTCAACCAGAATTAACCCACCCAAGGAAATCCACATCGAAGAAATTCTTGGTGGTACAACACTTCCATAAGTATAAAAGAAGGAATAAGGCCAGAAAGCACTGCTTCTCAGGAATAGCACCAACACCTGGAACTATCTCTGCGTAGAGGTAAGACTGGGCTCCTTAGCCAGAAAATGCTTAGGATGGAGCTTTCAGGCAGGGGGAGGCATTGAGATTTGACTGGATTTCCCAAATGGCATTGAATTCCCCTTTTTGTACTGCTGTGATTGTTCCAGTTATATATTGTACCATGGACATTTTAATAGCTTTTATTATGGGTTTTTGTATTTCTGTGTAAGCCACTGCAAGTCTCAAAATTCAATGGCATAACAGTGAATAAATTACAATAAAATAAATACAAGGTAACTAATTCTTCAGAACATCATAGTCATTGTATTATTATCAGGGAAAGGGGTGGGGGAGGGGGTGAGCCACTTACCCTGACATGAATTCTGAAATTAGCCTAGCTTCATTTTATTATTCTTTGTAGGTGAATGTATGCATGAGTTCTGTGTCACTTCCCACAGGACAAGGCTGCATTGATAAAATATGCTATTCCTCATTGAATAAGGGTGTGAGGGGATGAGATATTTACACAGGCATCCAAAAACTACAGATCCATGACTAAGAAAAAAAATGAACAATCACTCTTCTGAAAATCTCAGCCAGGATACAGACCAAGCTATGCCAGCATCTAATGGAATTTGCATTAGACTGCAGGGTAGAAGCGCTCCCATATTATCAGCTGGCAGAACTACAGAAAAACTATTTATAGCCCGTCAAGAGGGAGACACAATGGAAGGCTGCACAGAAAAGCTGTAGGATTGTTTCTCTCTCTACTTATGGCAGAGTGACCAGTTCCCCAAAACAACTGATGATGGTGGAAGACTTTATCTACCAAAAAGTCCATTAGTAGACTTTACAGAATGGGGTGCCCCCATTCTTTAATGCTAGATAGCTACCAAGTTAAGCAAAAACCACTTCCCAAATTACCGAAAATCTGCTGCATACAACTTTTTACTTAGCCATCACCCTCTTCCACAAAGGATTTAAGGCCGTCTGTAAGGTGTGTCAATGATTAAATAAGCAAACACAAATAAAGCCTGTGTAGTAGTATCAGCTGGGCTCTCCAAGTGCCTCTTGATGGTAGAAAGATCCCTAGATGCTTCATCCTGACTTCTCATGCCAAAGCCAAAAGCTCAAACAGTAGACCAGCTCTCCAATCATCAAATCATACTTAGAAGGAAGGGAAAAAACAAGGCTGCTAGAATAATTATCTCCACGGGAATAATGAAACTATCCAATTTTTCCCATCTCTTTTCTTCTGTATTGCATTCATTTCAGTCACTTGCTTTCATAATCAAATTGAAAACACCCTTGTCTAGCACAAAAAAACCTTTTCATCTTTAAATTCAACAAAAAAGACTTCTGTAACATCAAATGTCTCCAGAAACCTTCTATATTCCTAAAAATAAGAGTTGACTGCCCAAAGAGAACCATGCACCCACCAGAATGGCAAGACCTGCTCCTAAACATATATAATGCTATCCTTATATTGAGCAAATCCCAGTAAGAGATCCCTAAACACTTTCAATATTTTTTTGTGATCTTGCATAAATAATTTGGGGCCTGTGCCATAAAATGAAATAAGGTTTGTTGACGTAGTAAGTCCAGATCTCAGAGAAGTTATAAGCAAAGAGCAGAGGTCAAAATGGTGACAGTTTAAGAACCCAAAATTTTGTAGAAAATTTTCTCCCTAGTAGCAGCTACTATTTTCCCATTAAACCAAATGATGCAGTAGAATGCTATTATTTATTTGTATCCCGCCTTTATTATTTTTTATAAATAACTCAAGGGGATGAACATACTTCCTTTTCATATTTTTCCCACAACAACAACTCTATGAGGTGAATTGATCTGAGGGAGAAGGATTGGCCCTAGGCCACCCAGCTGGCTTTCAAGACAGGACTAAAACTACAGCATATAGTTTTCTAAAATGATGCCTTAACCCAGTGGTTCTCAACCTTCCTAATGCCGCGACCCTTTAATACAGTTCCTCATGTTGTGGTGACCCCCAACCATAAAATTATTTTCACATACACCTGTATTTGTATTAAAATATGAGTTTTCCAATGGCCTTAGGCGACCCCTGTGAAAGGGTGGTTCGACCCCCAAAGGGGTCCCGACCCACAGGTTGAGAACCACTGCCTTAACCACTAGATAACACTGGCTCTCCCACCAATAAACACCAAAACACAAGCCTTATTTTATTTTGGACAACTAGGGCAAGAATATACCATAGATCTGTAGGAAAGATTAGCATAGAGTATATTTTAATACAGATTTTAGCTGAATATATTAATAATAATTACCATTAATCATAATAAAGTAAGGAAGTTTCAAGTTTATTGGGACTTATATGCCGCCCTACTCCCAAGGGACTCCGGGCAGCTCACAACAAATAAAAAGAAGTTTTAATCCTTAAAAAAGGATTAAACCAATAGCAGACCCCAATAAACAATAAAATCAATTTCACAATAAATTTAAAAATCCAATTAATAATTTAAACGCCCCCAAAAATCAGCCCAGGCCAGTCTGCTGAAACAGCCAAGTCTTCAGGAAGGACTGGAGGTCAGGGGTCGTCCAGAGCTCGAGGGGTAGCTCATTCCAGAGGGTCTTTACACCCACTGAGAAGGGCCTCCCCCTGGGGGTCACCAGCCGACACTGTCTGGCTGACGGCACCTTGAGGAGACCCACTCTGTGAGCACATACAAGGCGATGGGAGGATGTAGCCGTCAGAAGGTGTTCCCGCAAGTACCCTGGGCCTGCGCCATATAAAACACAGACATAATTGTAGAAGTAACACTTTTTTAGGAAAAAGCATACTTTTTTGCCCTATCAGGATCTATCTGAAAAAACCATTTGGGAAAATCCAAGTCTATTTACACGAGGAAATAATTTTCCTATGAATTTTCTTACGATATCTGTCTCCTAACACATTTTAATGTTGTCTAATGTAAGGAAAGAGATTCCAAAAGGGACAACAGGGAAAGAGCTCATAACATGTCTGGATAACTGTAGCAGAAACTAAATTTTTGTGATGAAGTACAGAATGCAGAAATTATTTTATTAAATCTATACCTGTCAAAGAAGGATTTCTACTAAAAACAGCAAACATTCAGGATTTTTCATGAACTGAATAATCAGAGCATGAAGCAATCAAATATAAATGAACATATTTTAATAAATCAAATGAGTTGAAAACAAAGCAAATCAGTTTGAAAAAAGAACAGATGTTCTAACTATGTTCATTGCTGTACTCAGTAAATTCCACAACAGAGGATGTTCACAGATTATTACCACTAATGTAAAATGGCATTTTCGGTAGTACAGTTCACTTAACTTGCAACTCTTGGAGCAGTACAGAGATTCATTCTTCTTTAGAATAACAGTTTATATAATCTACTCTTAAAGAAGCATTTAAAATGATGTCATTTAATACAATTTAAAGGTGAATTAGAAACCTACAGCAACAGTGCATATGGAGTCCATGGCTAGAAGCCTTTAGTCAGTTCTGTCTACTGCACTAATTGCAATCTTACCTGGTACAGAATGACCTAGATATAACAACTCATTACCACCATCTGGACTACTGAAAAACTTTCTACATGGAGCTGCCCTTAAAGACTTCAGAAACTGAATTGGTACAAAAGACAATGATCCAAGATATTATCAGCTCCTTAGGTGCATAGAACAATAATTTTGTGAGCTCCGCAGAGATTGTTTTTTTGTTTGTTTTTTTGTTTGTTTCTGCATATACTGTATTTTAAAGCAGCGATGCTCACCTAAAACATCCTTCGTGGTTTGGTACTTGGGTACCTGCAGAATTGTCTGCTCCAACCAGAATCAGCTTGATCCACTAGATCTTGTAGGGAACTGTGACCCCCACATTTCCAGGAAATGAGATAAAACAAAGCTAAAAGGTGCTGCTTTTGCATGATTCCAGCACTCTGAAATGCTTTCCTATGAAACTCAGATGCCCATTTGTAAATTGAAATATTTTGAAGGGCATTTTCTTGATTTAATGCACTGTGTTATCTGATCTTTATTCTTCCCTTGGCCTGTTGTTCTCCATTCTCTTGAGGTTTTATGATGTATTGATTTTGGATTGTACTGTGGATGTTTTAATTGTACATACCGTAAGCTGTCAAGAGTCACCCACTAGGTACAAATTTAATTAATACATAAAGAAAGTTTGGATAGCAAAATTCAGCCTTCCCTCTGTCCACCTAAGTTTCAGATCACAATACTGTGATAATAACTAACATCATGAGTGGTGGAGCAATGCTATTAGGACTGATACACTAATGCAAGTGATGAAAATATACGTAATGATTCCAACTATTCTTCATACATTTTTCTTTCCAGGCTGTTTATCATCTTGGTTCTTTTCCTCTGGATATGCTTCAGTTTATCAATGTCCATTTTAAATACAGAACCAAACACAATTTTTTAGATGCAGACTGACCAACGCAAACTAAACAGAAACAATGATTCTGTTGATTCTGACATTGAACCTCTGTTGCCACTTAGGACTGCATTTGCTTTTTCTAAAGCTGTATTACATTGTTGGCTCATGTTGAGTTTGTGATCCACCAAGATACCCAAATCTTATTTGCATATACAGTATAGCTGCATCATTCTTTACTTAAATATCTAATATTTGTATCATACTGATATTTTTGCATTACTCACTGTTGAAACACAATATTGGGTCAAGTATCTCCTAACTATCCCCCCTGGTTTTGTGACAGATACTGTCAGTCCCCATTAGGGGACAGATCAGACCAGAGGTCAACTCCAAAAAAACATTTTTTGTTGAGATTGGGTATAATAACAAAAACTTCTGGTTCTACTACACCTCCTCATATTATAATTCAGTAAATTAGGGTGCTCCTATTTGAACTGCTCCTGAATGTCATTTCGCAGTTGCAGGCTTAAAAAATATCTCAGCTCTTTTTGCCAAGACAACAGCACTCGCATATTTTGGTTCAAAACCATCTTCCTTACTTTCTACAGTTACAAATTTGGTAAGGTTATATTCTAGCTTCTCATAGAAATATGTTGAACAGCACAAGCTTAGAATGGAGCCGAAAAATATAACACTTGAAAATTCCCTCCAAGTGGATATACAGCCATTTTAACACATAGTCCCTGGGTACAAATGCTCAATCTACACAATATCAATCTAATACTACCACAATCCAGACTGCATTTTGTCAAAATCCCACTATAATCTATAAGGGAGGCTTTGTAGAGCACTTAGCTATCACGTATGACTTAGCTGTCAAAACTGTCCCTAGTTCAGAAGTTCCTGAACTTGTGTGCACCCTTTCAGTAATGTTTTCACAGTGTGAACTAACTCCAACTAATAGTTTTCACGGTGTTCTACAAATGACAAGCATTTCTGTGCACCCTCAAAAATTTAAGATTACTGCAGTGTCCCACAGAACAGTGGTGATGACCAGTTGTGGGAATTATAGTCCTGTCAGGTTCCAATTAATGTACTCATCACAAACCGAACTCCAAGGCATTCCATTTCCTCAAAGAACAAGTTTATTAAGATACATCGTCTCGGCACAAACTGGTAGAAAGCCAATACTAAAAGTTCCCGGGCTTCCCACCCCACTTTAAGTTAAAGTTTCACATTTTTCCAAAATAATATGTCACATTGTCCAATCGGGATGAGGGCTGGTTGCCTGGCAACTTTTCTCCTCCTCCTCTGGTTTCCCAGCCATTGAAATGTATCTGACTCATCGGCTAAGTATGTTGTTTTGGCCAAAGACTCCATCCACCTCAGGTCCCCGCTTCAGCTCCAAACTGTGTCAACCTGAATCCATATGAGAATAACCCACAATGGAAACAAACCCACCACCAAAGAGGAACCGGCCAGCTTCCGGTCAGATTCAGGCTTGACAAGTCTTGGGTGCCTAAGAATTTTGAGACATTTCTGTTCCAATACAGGCTGTATGTATGCATGTGCATATTAGCCCTGCAGACAAGAACATAACAAGAAGAATTAGCTTGATCTTTATCGTAAACTAAATCTTGCAAGCTAAAAAATATTTATGCCACTCCTTTGCTTTTACTCTTTGGAAAACTAAGGAAGGTCCCTTCTGAAGCATTTCCCATCCTCCTTTCTGTGGGCCGATCATCTTTTGCATGCCAATTTATTTGTTTGTTTGTTTGTTTGTTTGTTTGAATTTTTATACCGCCCTTCTCCCGAAGTACTCAGGGCGGTTTACAGGACATTAAAACATAAAATACAAAATTAAAACTATATATTAAAAAAACAAGCCCTCACAAACAAATTAAAATTTAAAATAATTAAAAATCCCTCAGTCCAGGCCAGCAGATGTAAATAGCAGGGTTTTCAACTCCCTGCGGAAAGTCTGGAGGTCGGGTGCCATCCAAAGTTCAGCTGGTAATGAGTTCCACAGGGCGGGCACCCTCATGGAAAACGCCCTCTCTCTTGGTGTCACCCACCGGCACTCCCCCACCGGCGGTACCCAGAGAAGACCCTCCCTATGGAACTGAACCGAGCGGTGGGAAGATGACTGTGGCAGTATGTGTCCCCTCAAATACTCCAGCCCCAAGCCATTCAGTGCTTTATAGCTTGAATCAGCACCTTGAATCTCACTCGGAGGGCACCTGGAAGCCAATGCAATTCGCGGAGTAGAGGTGTTATATGGGAGTATCGGGAAGCTCCCATTACCACTCACACAGCTGCACTCTGCACCAGCTGAAGCCTCCACATGGTCCCCAAGGGCAGCCCCGTGTAGAGCGCATTGCAGTAATCAAGGCCAGAAGTCACCAGCGCATGAGTGACTGTCCGTAAGGCATCCCGGTCCAGATAGGATCGCAACTGTCGCACCAGGCGAAACTGGGCGAAGGGTCTCCTGGCCATGGTCCCCACATGATCCTCCAATGTGAGTCCTACATCCAGTAGAACCCCCAAGTTGCGCACTCTGTCCACTGGGGGTAACACCTCACCCCCGATGGAAAAAGAAGGAACCAACTCACTGTCCCGGGATGCTGACATGAACAGCCACTTGGACTTGGAGGGATTCAGTCGAAGCCTGTTTCTCCCCATCCAGGCCCGAACTGCCTCCAGGCATCAGGACATTACTTCGAAGGCTTCGCTAGGTGGTTTGGGGTAGATAGAAACAACTGGGTATCATCAGCGTACCGATGATACCTTACCCCAAAGCCACGAATGATCTCACCCAGTGGCTTCATGTAGATGTTGAAAAAGAGGGGCAATAGAACCTACCCCTGAGGCACTC
>JANHFR010007789.1:327280-342084 GCA_032468015.1 Mimophis mahfalensis | reverse complement strand
TTTTCTACTTGCATTTTTACATGCTTTCGAACTGCTAGATTGGCAGAAGCTGGGACAAGTAATGGGAGCTCACTCCAGTATGCAGCACTCTGGATTCAAACCACTGAACTGCCGACCTTTCTGATTGACAAGCTCAGCGTCTTAGCCACTGAGCCACTGCATCCCCCTTTAAAACACCATACCAGTAGCTAAATTTAGGGCTGCATGCACATGCGTGGGGGTGTGGGGAGGTGGTCACCTGTGTATGCGTGGGGTCACATGCGTATGCGTGGGGGCATGGCACACATTTCCTTATGGGTACAGGTATGTGACAGCATGCGCGACAGCACACACATACATTTTCTGCACAGGAGCCAAAAAAGGTTCACCATCACTGTACTAGGAACAAGAGGATCATACTATTACTATTATATTTTGTTTTCTGGAATGGAATGTATACACAATCAGTCTTTTTCCTAAAATAACAGTCTTCTCACTGTGTCTCTCAGATGGTACCATATACCTTAAAATTTATTCTTTTGAAGGTACAGGAACAATGCATATTTCCAAATCTATATCTATAAAAGAGAAGCATTTGTTGCCGGTGTTTGTGGGTATAACCCCAATAGACTCTTTCACCTGTGTACCAAAGTGGCCCAAACTTGACAGGCGCCTACACTGAACTCTGGTGACAAGCACTGGGGGGGGGGGGTCAGGAACATGGTTGACCAGTCTTTGTCTCCAAAAAAAGGTCTTGAAGTGGACACCTCCACACCTCTACAGCAGAAAACCTGCACTGAGCATGTGCAGATGGTTACCAGGCAACACAAGCAAACTCCAGCAAATAGAGGCAAGCCATGCAAATCGGGCAAAGAACACTGGGAATTGTAGGCTGCAGCATTTCCTGCCTAGGCTAAAAATAGGCCAAAGACTTTTCACTGGCAAGTCTACAGAGCATGTGCAGACACAGCCTCTCCAGTCAATAGAGGCAAGGCATGCAAATTGGGCAAAGAAGGCTGGGAATTGTAGGCTGTAGCATTCCCTGCTTAGGCCAAAAATAGGTCAAAGACATTTCACTGGCAAGCTCTACTGAACAGACTGACAGAGACTCTCCAGCCAATAGAGTCAAGGCATGCAAATCACACAAAGAACGCTGAGAATTGTAGGAACAATGGCTGAGGAGGCAATGGCTTTTGCTGCCCAACCATCTTTGTAGGGCAATGGGGTTTGGCGCTGGGTCCTCCGCAAATTTCCTACCTACAGCTGGATTTGGGGGAGGTGAGCATGGGTGCTTGGACAATGAGGATACTATGGAGCACACCCCTTTGCTATGGAGTTTCCCCTTCTGCATCCAGACTGATTCCCAGGGTGGAGGAGGCAGAGGGACAAGTTTGGGCCCAGCGGGGCTGACTGAGGATGGGGGAGGCAGCGGGAGGCAGCGGAGGAGGTGGGGGGACGAGTTAGCTAGGTCCCGCTATACCTGGGCAAAGCCGGATCATCAGCTAGTAAAGGAATAACAATGAATTGGTGCATTTGAACATAAATATGGAAGTTAACATATAGAGTATGATTTATTATTTCTTTTCATCGCAATTATATTTTGCATTTTGGAATAATGCTTTCCCCGTATTATGTGTATCATGTTGTTTCTGTCAAGATAAGCAATGCTATAAATAAACTTTATATCAACCCAATACCTCTCTATTCCTTTCTATATTTACCACCAGCAGCATCTGTAGGAAACGAAGATGCCATCATGAAAAAAAGCATGATTAAGTACTTAGATCATGTTATCATTCCCTCTCTGCCATCCCACCCCTGTATGGATATAGATGCTTGCTTGGAGTCCTTACTTGTAACATTGCTATAGATTACTTCATAGATTGTCTTTTGTTCTTTAAATAGTTGACATCTCTCTTATTGAGGATCCCACCAACTTCATACAATCACTATTTTCTTAGTCTTCCCCTTCTTCTCAAGCCATTCATTCTTCTGTCCTTCATATTCCTTATATGAGTTAATGCCCACTCACACACTTTAGGAGACCATAATGCTAGCATGATGCTTCTTTCATACTAGTCACTTACTTTTGTATTGAATCCCCATTCATTCAGAACTCATTCATTCTTAAGCTTGTTTTACCACAACACTTTTGGAGTATCTCTTTCCTGCTGAATTATTTTCCTGATTTATTCAGTTCTCAATTGCATATAACAAAATGGGAGAAACAAACAACTATTCAATCCTTGCAACAGATTATGTATTACTCATTCATCTACCAGTATTTGAATATTTTAGAATTTCTCCATAACTTCTCTATATAAACAAGTATAAATAAAAAAAGCAATACATTCTTATTTTTTTACAAAGAGATTTCTGGGGCAGTTTAAGTAATGATCTTTTGAATAAAGATTCTGGCATTATCCTTGTCCACCTTTGTCCATCTCTCCCCAGGAATCCTCCTTATAGTCAGCTACTGGTAATCACCATCCTAACCAGCTAGTTTGCATTATGCTTTCCTTTCTGCATAATTAAAAATTAGTCAAATCTGTCATCAGAAAATCTGCTGGCATAAAGGTTGTACATTTAAAAAGCCCTGGAGATAGTGTGGGTCAATCAGAAGGGATGACAGAGGTTTGATTTTTCCCTCCAAGTCTGATATCAGCAACCATAGAACTGCCCCCTGGCAGTTTACCTCAGTCCTTGTAAGTCCCTGTGAAGAACTATGTGGATAGTTGTAGAGTAGTTAGGGCCTAGGACTCCTGTTCTATAGGGAATAGCGGGGTAGATGGAATACCTTATATAGACTAAAATTGATAGTTGGACAAAGGTACTTGTATATAATTAGTTTTACTTTATTGTACAATAATCTCTTGTACAACAAGCTTGTTTGGCATTCTTTGTTTTGCTGTGCAGGGTGAGAAAAGATCCATCAACCTCAAAACATCAAACATATACAGAAATATTCTGTCAAAATCCCTAATACTAATGCCTCTGAACATTGGCTGAGTAATTATCTTCATCATTGGTTAACTACAAACAAAGCCTCTGAATTTAGAATTATGCCCTTTAAGCTATTTGAATTTTAGGTTAGCATGTACCCAGCCCATACAATTGTCAAAGGAAACACCTTAATTTCAATGTGCATTTTTTAATTATAAAAATGGCTTTTTGTAAGTCTTTGTTCATGAAGCATCTCTAATAGTATGTTCCTATTTATTTTCTTTGGAATGCTTTTCATCACCCTTGCCCCTGCGGTATTGGACTACTCGAGACCAGTGGTCAGAAAACTCATTAGTTAACAGAGCCAAATATCAACATTACAACGACTGAAATTTCTTTTGAGAACCAAATTTTTTAAACTTAAACTATATAGTTACATTGTTATTACATGCTTGTGAATCTACCTCGCTGTTTGAGGCCGCCAGGGAGGGCGGGTTTCAGCCTCATCATCTGCTGCAATCTTCAGATTGCTCTCTTGCTGCATAGATGGCTATACGGAGTGTCTTCCTGTGCCCCCAAGCCACACACATCACCTGGGAGTCAGAACCATTGCCCAGCAATCTCTGCGACATCACGGAGGGGGATCCCCTGTGTTTCCCTCCCCACCCCCAAAACTCGGCGTGTCAGTCAGCTGGTCCATGGAGAAATCTATGCCAGCCAGTCAGAGGGGGGAGGCGACATCCAGCACACTGGCCATGGAGTGAGGGTCTTCTCAGCAGAAAAAAAAATGGGACTCCAGGGAGATGGGACCTATTGGAGTGTGGAAGAGCCACACTCAAAGGGCCAAAGAGCCGCATGTGACTCGCGAGCTGCTGTTTGCCGACCACTGCTCTAGACAATAGAGCAATACACAATATAAAAATACTATAGTTATAAAACTTAAAGATTAAATTTTCTGGATGCCCAGGAAATCATCAGGAAACTTCACAAGGGTTCTGTGGGGACTCCAGCCTATTAGGCACTTGAAGCAAACCATTCTAACTGGTATTCAGCAGAAATGCAGGGCATGATCCAAAGTTTGATGAGAAAGTACTTTAACATGACAAAGTATTGAATATGCCTTCATGCTTGTCTGCTCCAAAGCAAAAACTTTACCAAGTGTATGTGAGTTGGGGCTGAGAATACTTGCTACAAACTCATAGTTGCCATGGAAGCTATGGAATTCATAAGCTTCACTGCAACCATATTCCGGGACATGGAGGTCAAAGCCCTCTGGAGCCAACCTTGAGGTGAGATTCAGGTGCTAGTGAAGGGCCACTGCTGGATAGTTTTAGGTTGGTATATCAACAGGGCAAGATTGGCCCATATTTCATATACAGGTATTTATATCTAGTTACCTCTGGCGGGTGTTTTCCCTGACTTCTAGATGTTGCATGAAATACCATAATAAGGAAATAATCCCAGATAACATTGCTTGATGATATAAATCAGTGTTTTTCAAACTTGTCAACTAAGATGTGTAGACTTCAACATGCTGGCTGGGGAATCCTGGGATCTGAAGTCACAGAAGTTGACAAGTTTGAAAAACATTGATTAAATTGTCTATCAAGTAACAAGTGTTGAAATAACTGAAGGAAAATTCTTTAAACTGACCTTCCCCATATGGAACTTTGCAGAAGATGTTGGAAGTGCAACTCCAGCATAGTTGAAAGGATCTCAAGTAATCAAGTCAGGGGTATCTCAAGACCCCTTAGTTTGTGAAGGTTGTAGCAGGGTAAGGCCTGTTCCATTTTTAACCTTTGTACAGATTAGAGAGATTTTTGGTATAGCAACAACAAAATGTGCTTAAATCTTAATAAAGGGATAAGCTAAAGCACCTAGCCAGTCTAACTGGGACGGTAATTAGCCACTGCAGTCTTTTTCGTTCAGCAAACTTAAACTGAAGCCACCCAAAACATCTAATCCTTCAACCTCCTGAATGCACTACATCAAAAGAATTGGCTTCTGTCAATAGGCTTACTTTTTCTGACAAAAATCTTTTAAACAGCCTCTCAGCTTTTCCATTCTAACTATGTGACCTGCTCAGTGAATTTGCCAAGTTGTTATAATGCTGCAGGTAATTGACCAGTGAGATATCAAAGCAAAGTTTGATAAATTTTAATAAATTTCATACAAGAATCTGAACTGTCAGGGCTCTTTTGAAGTAAACCTCTGAACTTGTTGAAGCTTTTCACATGATAGCACATGCATACATATATACAGAAAAACATCTCTGCTGCTGCCCCCAACTCATGCCTCCACCCCACCTTATGGTATGTAGAGCAGCTGGCTGCATTGCAAATAGAAGAGACAGCCCGGCTTAGATATATCAAAGGTTATATTTCACTTTGTAATGCAAGTTCAGGATTGTAAAAGGGCAGGTTATGGCTTGTAGCAGTTTCATTTATACTAAGCAATTGTATTTCGGGGAGGGGGAAATTGGTGCAAACATAATAAGGGAAAAAAAGCCAGGATGTAAAAACAAGGAAATTTATGATCTGTTTTCCACACTGTTTAGATGAAATTATTTTGGAAAAGTTCAAATGTGGCCTCTTCACAGTTCAGTGAGAACACAAGTCAGAAAGGACAATTTCCTGCTACTTTGAAGAGGCACACTCCATTCAAAACCAACACAGTTTAGTTTAGCACAGCTTAAGCACATTTAAGAAAGTTGCGTATCCCTTGGTGGTAGTTTAGGTTAAAAGTCTATGCTGCTACAAGAACTGCATTACCCATATTGGCAGAAGAATTCATACAGGGCTGTTCTGGGTGGAAGTGGGGTCACAACTAGTTAAGAACATACTCCAGGTTTCCCATTTCTTTTCCAGCGGTTTTCTACACCCGACACTAGCAGAACATGCCATGACTGTGCCTACATTTGCATCCTCTAATCTCCGCATATCTCGCTATAGTACTCTTTAGGAAGGGTAAAAATTGGCAACACATATGTTGAAACCTGTTTTTGTTATGGCATGTCAGTTAGTAGGAATGATCAGGATGATTGGTTCCAGGTTTGAGAAAGTCTTGGGCAAAGTGACCTCAGTGTCACTGAAGATATATTTTTTCCTGTAACTTCCCCCCCTCCCCCCTTCCTTTCTTTTTTCTTTCCAATTGAGGCTACTGATGATGTGGAACTGCAGCTCTGATATGGGGAGGACTTCAATGAAATTGTAAACATACTAACCAAGAAAAAATATGGAATTCAGAAGGCTTATTTCTGATTACACATGCATATAATTAATTTCAGGTAATTTAATTCAAAGAAGGGATTGCTATATTTCTGTGGGGACTTGCCTCTACAGGACCCCCACTGATGTCTATAGTTGCAGCCATTTTGTTAAGTAAATGGAAGTGTGGTTTCCAGAATACATGCACAGTTCATAGAAGTCAGTTCTGAGGCAGAAGATGAAGCAGCACACTGAACTCAAAGCCGTATGATGTAACACAAATGGGTAAGGCTTTAGCCCTTAACATGAAATTTTGACAAACAAGGATTGATGATTCCAGACTGAGATACATGCAGGAAAAAAAATGAAACTTGGTAGATGCACTTTTTTTTCCTGCAATCCAGCTAAAGAAACATGTACCTATCACACAGAACTTTTAACATAAGTAAGCCACCCAGGGTTGCTTTGAGGTGAGATTAAATAAATCATAATAGTAAAATTAAAAAAAAATAAGATAAAGGAGCCATCTTTAAGGCAGATGCATTGCTCAAGCAAGCTCCTACAAAGCCATGACTGAAATTTTGGTAGTCAGGACTGAAACAAAAGAAGAATATAAGAAGTTCCCACTGACAACATATAGCAGAGTTTTTCAACCCTGGCACCTTAAAGATGTGTAGACTTCATTTCCCAGAATTCTCCAACCAACCATTTTGGGAATTCTGGAAGCTGAAGTCCACACATTTTCGAGCTGCCAAGGCTGAGAAACATGGATGTATAGAACTATTAACAGATTAAAGGTTATTAGAGTACACAGTGAGTTATTTTGAATACTACAAAAGCTCATTTTCTTTCTTCTTTCTTGGGGAAGTAAAGAATCTCTGTGGTACTTTCTCATCCTTTAAGCCACATGCAAACCATGACAAATTTTTCAGAATGTGATTTGCCCAAGAGAAGTCCTCATGTTGCCATAATGAAATCAACAGTTATGTTCAATATCCTATTTTAGTTCTGAAACTATGCAGATATATCCTCCATATTTTTCTTTATTTGCTTAGTGAATTTTTTTTTACAAAAAGAAATACCATATTCATCAGAATTGGCTTCAGACTGAGGTTAAAATAATCTTTCTGATATGTATGGAAGAAACATCTAGGACAGAATGTGTGTGTGTGTGTGTGTGTGTGTGTGTGTGTGTGTGTGTGTGCCTATCTGTGCGAATGTGTAAAACTATAATGTTCCTAAGCTTCTGTATTACCTTCTGGGTTTATTTGTGTAAAGCTCCTTGTGTCTGCAGCTGTCATTCTTGTTTTGCATACTCATTTTCATAGACTTTAACATAAGCATATCTTCATCTGGGGGACAGCAATCCTTAAAACCTCCTTAGGCTATAATCTTTAATTTTATACTGTGGCACCTTGGAGATATAAGCTAAGGATGAAAACATTAATCAGTGCAATTAATAAATAAATTCATTATCTGCAGATTAATGACAGGCACTTTTCACTGGTGTTTTGGCCCCCAAAAGGGTGTTCATTGTGGTGGCCACTGTTGTCAATATTTTTTGCATGTTTCTTGATTGCAGCTGTGTGCTTAAGCTGATCTTCAGAACAACAAATGATTCTCTGCAAATTTTGCTGAGGAAAACAGCTATCTTAATTAAATATCCTCAAAATGCCACTTGGATTGAGATTATGCAATGCTTATTTTAATTGGTTAACTGATTGATTCATCAGTGGGAAGAAAAGCTCCAGGCAATTAACTGACAGACTGTGCAGCAGTTTTTAGCTACCACATAGAAGAAACTGAAGCCACACTTCTCTGATTCCCTTCCTCAAAATATTGCTCTCCTAAATCTTTTTCTCCACTGCCACTAAAGGCTGATTCAGTTGGTGAGTTACTATTGAAATGGATCTTGGCCTTGGCATGTGATACAAGAGATTCTTTATGACTCTCCCATCGTCTCCTCACCTGCTCCATACCCACCTTCCAATCACCTCTTACACAACATCCTTCTTTATTTAGGTTCCGTCCCAAGCACCAAATTGAGAAGATCACTTTAATTGGATGTCAACGTTGGAATTCTAACAGATTTTTTTTTTCAAAATTCCAGTATTTATATCTTGCCATACTCTGCTATTTACACACCTCAGTCTGTGGGATATAAATGGGATTTAAAAAAAAAAAAGAATAAAAAAAATAAAAAAAGATAAACAAAGGTAAAATATGAACACATTATTTTACTGTAGTAAAAGAAAAGCTGATAAAATATAACTTTATGAATATAACAGCTCCAACAAGAACAGGTAAAACTTGTTCATCCAATAAAACAAACAACAAAATAAGAATTTTACTATTCTGCAAAAGGAACCAAGGAGAAATTTCCTAATAGCAAGAACATTTCAACAATGGAATAGTTTGCCTTCAGAAGTTGTGGGTGCTCCATCATGGAGGTTTTGAAACAAAGGCAACCATTTGTCTGAAATGGCATAGGGTCTCCCACTCAAGCAGGGGGTTAGACTAGAAGTCCCTTCATACTCTATTATTTTATGTTCTATGTTCTAGTCTCCTTAGGCTGGCAGGAAGGTAATTTGTCGTGAGCCCCACTAACATGTCTCATCATAGTTGGCTGTTGCACTTTAAAAAACAGGAGAAAGGCATTCAACAATCAGTTCTAGTTTCCTTAATTTAATTTTTCATTTATAGGATCTGGCATCCTGCATCTTTAGGCAATGGTGCTTCCACGGGACAATCCACAAGATGAGAGGAGAAGGACCATCATTTTAAGGCTCAACATGATAAAATGGAACCCATCACAGTTGGTGCAACTCACAGTTATTCTTTTTTTTGTCTTTTTTTAAAATCGTAATTAGGATATAGCTGGTTGAGGATTTTGCTTTATAAGAAACATCAATTTCAGCCAAAATAATAGTGTTTATTCTCAAATGTATTTAGTGTTAGAGGAGAAGTAAATTCCATTTTCGTTTGGTAATTATGATGGTATTTTGATTTAAATATGCTGAAAATGTGTGCATGCCAAGATTTTCCTTCCGTTCACCCTCCTGCCCCCGCTCAAAAATCTGAGGAAAAAATAAGAGGAATTTTATTTTTTTTCTTTTTGGTTCTTATTAAGTAACTACAAACAGTGTTAAAGCATGGAATAACAATATCAAAGAGAAAGAAAATGTGATTTTGTGCTATGTAATTGGCCATCTAAAGTGCCTTTCTCCTTTCTCACCCTTATTTTTAGGATCTAAAATTTTCTGGCTGCTCCATTGCCTTCAGCATAGCCAAACATACGCTCAGGCTGCCCCAAAATAAAATATTTGTAGAATTCAGTGGCTAAGTTAGTAGAACCAGAGAAGATGGTGACTCTGCACATTTATATTTTCAGAATTAGGAGTTAGAAATCTAATCGTCCTCTTAATTTCCTGAACTCACAGTTACTGATAAATAATTTGCCCAACTAATTTTAATTGGATTATGGCTCTCCCTATTTGCATTTCCAAACTTTGCCCATCCATGACCCTCCCATAAGGAGAACTTCCAAATCCCTCGTTTAAACATCTCTACAAGTTTTAAGGCTAGTGTGCAGGATAGAAAATAAATCCCCAAAAGCAATCTTTTGAGAGATTTAGAGCACTTCTGCTCCGTGTCTTGTTTGGACACCTCACATTTTATTGTACCTACCAACCATCTAAACAAGCAAGCAAACAAGCAAGCAAATCCTTGTATTAAATTCAGTAACTGGCATTGGTTGCTGAGGCTCCTTACAGTATTTCCTGGGGAGTCCACATATTGCCACCTGTTGCTATGGTAAAGTCTCTTTTATCATAAACACTGAATAAACAGCTGCTGCCAGAGAGCCTCTTTTTTCCTTCCCTGGGTTTATTTAGAGAAAGTCATTGCGGAAAAATAAACATTCCATGTTCTTGGGTCTATAGATCCTTGCAACTCAGACCCGAATGCAGCCCTTCAGGCTTGCAAGGCAGCTCAGTTCTGGCTGTTTCCCAGAAGTTAGGACTTCAACCAGAACATTGCATGCGATTTTTTGTAAGTTCTCAAGAGAGCCTGAGAACAAAGAAACAAGAATAATTGTAAAGTAGGCATCATTAAAACAGTGTCTTCCAACTTGCCTCTTCACATAACCTCATGCTGCATGGTCACCATGGGGAGAAAAATCTTCTTCGGCATCCTGCCTCTGTTGCCTTACAGTCAAGTAGTACTATTGACTTTCTTGCAAACATTACTTATTAATTTTGTTCTGAAAATGGGACTGCTCACACTATATGAAATTGTGGGGATTCTTTTTCAGGTTTTCAGTTAGCCACGACTCTTGGAGCCCTGATTACTGTTCTCTTTGGGATGCTCTGAAGTTCCCATTTAGAAATTTTTATTTTTGTAATGATTTGCTGTCTTGAGCCTGCTGATACCGCTCCCTTGCACCTTTTTGCTTCTGCAGAAGTAACAAAGCCCATAATGTAAAAGCTGGAAATAGGAAGAATGAATATTAACCTGAACCTAAAGGTGAAAGGGTTAAAAATAAATAAATAAAGCAACAAACACATGAATCTTTACTCTAATTTTAGTCTAAAGTACTCTTTCCCAAGCTGGGCAACTCTGAGTCGTATGGACTTCAACTCCCAGAATTCTTAACAACAGCCATGCTGGCTGAGGAAGATAATGAGGATCCATGGCTATGCTATTGCTAGGAAAATCTCAAGGATGTATCCAGCAGTGACCAGGAGTCAAGCTCAGCTTGGTGACTTTTCAAAAGAATAGCACATTTGCATTCAAATGGAACATGTTCATCGCAAAGGTCTCTATCCTTTCTGTCAAAGGCTGGACAGCCATAATTCTACAATCTGTTATATACTTGCTAGTCCTGAAACTGATTATTCCAAGGACAGGGCAGTAGATGAGTAAACTGGACCAATCTCACATTTTCTCAAGGCCTGAAGACTTTGCTTGGTATAGCCAATTCTATTAATCTCCTGTCAAACTGATTTCTGTGACTAAAATACCAATTATCCAAAAAAGAAAAAAAAGAGCAACCTGAAAAGCCAAATAAAGCTATCATCATTTAGTCAAGTTGAACCAGCAAAACCTAGAAAGTGATAAACAATTCATGACATTGCTCTTCTCCATTCAGATTTAGAAGATAAGTCTCAGAGGGAGGTTAGCCACAGATTGTACATCAGAATAAATATAATGTTTAAGGTGCTCCGTATGTTAGTATTCTTTTTGACAATAGGGGAGAATAAGATGGATATATAAAGGAACAGCAGCTCTCTTAATCATAAGTTTCCCAAAAACATTCCTTTCCCCTTCCCCCCTCCCTTCCCTTCTTTCACTGCCATGCCTTTTTGGATATAACTTTCACAAACTTCGTGTGTGTGTGTGTGTGTGTGTGTGTGTGTGTGTGTGTGTGTGCGCGCGCACACACACGTGCGCGCACGTCAGTATGTATGTGCAGATTCACAGAATCTGTTCTGTGTGAGCTTGCAAAACCATAGCAGAATTGTTTTACATCTATCTTTGAGGGGTAGTATTACATTATCCAAGTAACGGGAGATGAAGGATTTGGACACCAACACATTCAGACAGAGTGAGAGATGAGATGTAAGCAAGGGAGACCACAAAGAAGAAAGTTTTATTTGTCAAAGTGAGAAATAAACAGAGCATGAACTAGGGTTTTAGTTGAATGGACAGAGAAAATGGGCAAATTATTGCTGTGTTTTGCAAAAGGCAATGATGTGACTTGATTTGTGAGAATGTGCTGAATCAAGCTGAGAACCGAATGTTGCACATGATTGTGGTTGCACCTGATTGACTGGCTCAAGGCTGCAATGAGCACACAGCGGACCTTCTTGTGGTTGCCACCCACTGCATGGCTATGTGAAAAGCTTCTCACAGTGAGACTGATCTGTAAGAAATACAAGTTTGGGAACCTATATTTTGGGTGGGGGGAGGAAAGGTTTTAATTGCCAAGTTTGATCCAGACTTATTCAAAACCCCAAACCAGCTGTGGAATTTGGGAGTACATCTGGCTTTAAATCTCTTTCCGAAAACCACTTGTTTTTCTTGTTCCCAGATTATAGTGATAGCTTTCATATGGTTGGATGACATGTGTGGTATCTTTCAGCTTGTTCAGAAAGTACTTTCGTAAAAAAGATATTGGGTTTTTAATTCCCTAGAGAGAAAGTTTTGGGTTGTAATATGTGAATATAACAGGTTAGAAAGTAGGGGTTAGGACTAAGGTTAGAAATTAGACGTGTACATGAGATTCAACTAATTCCTGTGTTGAACTGAGCCCCTTTGGACCAATTGTATGCATCTATGAGATAAAGTAGGATCTCCTTGAAATGGAGGAGAACAGAAATTGGGCTCTTATGAGGATTTGTAAGTAATCTCAACAGAGACAGAGACAAGGTTCGAACTGTGTTAAAAAGAGATTGTGAAAAGCATGGAGGAACTGAACTGAAGCCTTCAGAGCAGCTGAAACTCAACTGAAAAGGCTTAGCACAAACATGGAATCAGTGGAAACCCAAATTCAGTCTGTCTGCAGATCCAGAACTAACATTGCATTTCCCTGCATTGCTAGAGAGTCACTATAAAAGACCATTAATCAGGACAGGAATGTTGAATATATGAAACTCAGAGTTCACACAGAGATTACCAAGAGAGGTAAATTGGACTCTTACAAATGCCACCAAATTGCAATGATAGACAAATTCTCTAAACAAAAATTCAGATGATTATTGGAGAACAAAAATTCAGGGAAATCTACAAATGCTAGACACAGTGCAGTCCTGATAGCCTAGATTTCTAGTTCATTCTGTTGGGTGCTTGCTGCCTACCTGTGGTGTGCCATGGGGGGCAAACTAGTTTTACATCAGCTCACTAGCAGCACTCAGATTGCTGACTCTTCCAAGCTCCTCCACTGGTCTTGCTTCTCCTCATGTTTATTGCCTTGCATCCAGCCAGTTCCAGCACCTCTTCTGCTCTCCTGCACACACGAACGGAGCTAGGTTTTCCCCACCAAAGTGTTACCTATTTATCTACTTGCAATATTGCATACTTCTGAACTCCTGGGTGGGCAGAAGCTGAGGAATGATTGACAGGAGCTCATTCTATCTCACAGAGCTGGGCTTGAACTGCCAGAATGCAGACCATTGCTGGCTCGCAGTTCCAGCATTATTAAGCCACTGTGCCACCATACCAAAAAGCAGCAGGAAATAACAGTTATAACCAAGAAGATCAGCAGATATGAAAATAAAATTGCACATTATAGGCAGAATCCCCAATCTCCAATTTCAGTTAAATCAGAAATGTTTCTACCAATCCATCAGTGGAGAAATTGCAGTCCACCAGTAAACCAAAGAATGGGTGGAGCTATGGGAACAATCCAAATACAACAAGAATACTGCTTAGATAAAGAAGGTAGATAAGAATGAAAAAGAAGCTGAAATGAAAGAACTTGTGGTAACAGCAGAAATAGTACAGAAAAGGACAAAGAAGACCAGCCAAGTAACAATAAAGACATCCATAGTTTTTGGTTGAAACATCTGAGTAGTCTAGACCCACTCATTGCCAAGCAATTTAACAACGTAAGAGGTGCAAAAGAGGTGAAACTGAGCATTGGCTAACATCTGGAAAAAAAAAACCCTACCTGATAATGAAAGATCCAGGGAAAGGGGCTGCACCAGGCAACTACAGTCCAATTACTTGCTTACCAACAACTTTTAAATTGCTAACTGGTTCGTGCAGTCATGTAGTTCATGCAGTCTAACAACATCTAGTTGAAAACAAGCTCTTTTCACCTGAGCAGAAAGGAAACTGCCCACAAAGTGGAGGAACAAAAGATCAGCTCCTAATTGACAAGATGATTTTGGAAAACAGTCAAGTGCCTAGAAATAACAGGAATCAGTAGAAACATCATAAGTTTGCGCAAAGCTCAGTAGCACAATGGAAAACACAGACGTTGGTCAATGGCAATAAATTGGGAGAGGTTAATAACAAGACAGAAATCCCAAAGGTGCTTTTCAAATGGACTTTCTTGATTTTTTCTTGGTTTTTTTTTCAACATTTTTTTGCTTCTCATTCAAGAAGCTTCTTCAGAAATGAAGAAGCTTCTTGGATGAAAAGTCAGGGCATGGTTATCATGCATGGCTATCAAACAACAAAAACACCTCCCTGGCTATCCCGCCTCTTTTATACAGATGATGTTAAGCTATATGGCAAAAACATTATCCGATATAGAATTGCTGTTCAACATCGTCCACATATTCAGCCAAGATACAGGAATAGCATTTGGAGTGGGCAGATGTGCCACCCACACCATCAACAGTGGGAAAACAGTGAAAATTGAAGGAATCAAGATGTCCTATGCAAATAACATCAAGGGTCTGGATGAACACAATTATAACTAATAACTGGACATCCTTCAAACACAATGAAGTCAAGAAGATGCATGAATACATCATGAGAGTGAAGAAGATCTTAAAGTCTAAGCTCAGTGAAGGAAATACCATAAATGCAGTAAACACCTGGGTAATGCCAGATGGGATGCAGTGGGATGCAGTGGCTCAGTGGCTAAGATGCTGAGCTTGTTGATCAGAAAGGTCGGCAGTTCAGTGGTTCGAATCCCAAGTGCTGCATAACGGAGTGAGCTCCCGT
>JANHFR010007789.1:295838-307650 GCA_032468015.1 Mimophis mahfalensis | reverse complement strand
GCATGGCCAACTCCCATCACTGATTCCTAAAAACATACCTTTTCTGGATGTATGGCCTGGGCTGAGGGAGGGTGGGTGCAGGGTGGCTGTGTTTTAATGGGGTGTTTGTCTTTTTATCGAACTAACTGATCTAATTCTGTTTTAATTTTTGTATTATATGTGTTTTTATTGTTCACTGCCCTGAGTCCTCCAGGAGAAGGGCGGTATAAAAGTTCGATAAACAAACAAACAAACAAACAAACAAACAAATAAATAAGTTCCGCTGTACTGTAATGTCCTTCTGCAAGATGCTTGCTGTTTGTTTATATCTTTTCATGTGGAATGACTAAGAAAGTATATAAGAAAACTGTCTTTTTACCACACTGTGAGGGAGGCATTTGGGTCTCCCTAGGCAAATCCTAAATGGAGGTGGTGGCTCAGTGGCTAAGATGCTGAGCTTGTCGATCAGAAAGATCGGCAGTTTGATGGTTTGAATCCTGAGCGCTGTGTAATGGAGTGAGCTCCCATTACTTGTCCCAACTTCTGCCAACCTAGCAGTTCGAAAGCTTGTAAAAAATGCAAGTAGAAAAATAGGGACCACCTTTGGTGGGAAGGTAACAGCGTTCCATGGGCCTTTGGCGTTTAGTCATGCCAACCACAAGGAGACCACGGAGATGTCTCCAGACAGCGCTGGCTCTTCGACTTTGAAATGGAGATGAACACCGCCCCCTAGAGTTGGGAATGACTAGCATATATGCGCGAGGGGAACCTTTACCATTTACCTTTAGGCAAATCCTATAGACTAATGTGGGTTTTTAGGGGTTTTTCAACATACTTCTAAAACTGTTCTGTCCATTCTAGTGCCTTATTTTAGTTATATAGATTGAGGCCAAGATTCAGTTCATAATGATAACAGATGATCGATGAAATGAACAACAGAGTTGTACAATGGTTGGTCGAAAGATGCTGAAATAGTGACAATGCCATCTCACTCAAGATATCTTCAGTGGGCTTACGGCCTTTCTGCACAGAGGCTTTGCATCATTCCAAAAAATGTTCAATGCCTTTGCAATTCCACGGGATCATTGGTATTTAGTAACTAAGCTGATTTATTTCTGGCCCAGACAGACAGAAAAAGCCTGATACTTCTGTTTGCAGTGCTAGTGGTCTAGTGAGCTTGAGGATGGTCTCATTGTCTTGTCTTTGGTGGAACACTTGCTTCAGTTCTAGACCCTAGACCCTGAACAACTATTCTTTTTCTCTACCACTACTCCCTTAGGTTTTCAATCTATTGTTTTTGGGATCTGCTGTGTTTCTCTTCCTTTTGTCTGCAATCGAGCCATAATAGCAATATGAAGGGATATTGGGAAACTTTAGGGTTGGGAAAAAAAGCAAGCATGGTATGATTTTGTGATCACAGTTTGTAACAGCTTTTTAGCACAACAGAGGAATGCCATTTCTACAACCAGGAAGTTATCCTCATATTGATTGCACAGGTGTTTTTTGAGGAAAGTAGGGAAACAATGAGTACATAAATGTGTGTGCATGGGTGTGTTAAAATAGCTATTTTATTCCTGGTTGTCTGGAGTAGAGGAGTCATGTGCTTCAGTACATGTTTTTTTCAGTTATTTATTGGAAAAGTGATTAGTTCGTAGTGTTCCATATATTCTTAGTGTTTCAGGATCAGTAACAGTAAGGATAATTGAAACTTCTTTTTAAAGAATTGGCAAATGGAAATAAAATGTTTGTAGATGTGTCCTTAGGATGCGCCATTGGGTGCTGCATGGCACTTTTTATCTGCATGTATCTTTCACAGGCTCTTACTGGGATAGTAATTTTGACCTCTTTTACAAAGCTGCATGAAAGTTCACTAAGATGAATAAATGCTGCATTATTGTTTAGTATTCTTCTAATTATACACAGTCTTGGGCTTAATTCCAGATTTTCCAAATGATTTGGATTAAATTCAGCCTGCTGATTTAAATCATGAAGCAGGGAGCTCTGCATTTCCTAATCAAGCACTATGCAATAAATCTCTCTTTCTCTCTCTCCTTCTCTCTCTCTCTCTCTCTCTCTGTGTGTGTGTGAGAGAGAGAGAGAGCGAGAGAGAGGGAGAGAGAGCTAAACAGAAACAGATAGACATACACACCAATACAGTACAAATATAAATTAAATATACATTTGGAAATAAACATAATCTAATTGCTAATATACTACATGTCACTTCAGAGGGAAAAGACTGTGACAGCCAGCCAATCTCTGTGTTTCCTTTGATTGCTGTGCAAGCAGGATGTGTTGATGGGTGATTTTCTTACTGTTATTCCTTTACTATTCTGTATCTTTACAAGGGCTGTCAAACTTGCGGCCCGCAGACCAGATGTGTCAAGTGCTGGCCACGCCCCCGCCCAGTTTAGTGAAGGGGGGGGAAGTCAAGATATGTCACGTGACACCCTGCTGTGACGAAGTCACGTGAGTTTGACTTCCCTGCTTTAAAGTACAGCTACTCTGTTCTCTGAAAAAGATGCCCTTCTATTCACCATAGAAAGAAATATGAGTTTCTTCTGCATTCAGACAAAATCTGTTGAGATTGTCTCCTGTTTATAATTAGATATTCTGGGTGGTGCCTGTGGTTTCTTAAGTACAAACTTTTCTTGATTCTTGATTCCTTGTCTTTACATATTGTCCATCCTTATCCTTAATACACCTGCAGTCATATCCATAATGTATTTTTGTATATCTTGTGATATCTTACAATTAAAAAATCACTTCCTGAAACCCTCATTATTTTCTGCTGATGACTGGCTAATAAATCCAATCTCTCCCTCTCTGTATATATCATTTTTAAAAATAAAAATAAAAATAATAAAAAGGTCTCTTTTCCTCCTGGAGCTCTTGAGTCCTTAATACTTAATAGACTTTCAAATGTTGCAATGCAAGATGAGATTTTTAGACCCATGACAAGGAATAATATTATTAAGATGTACTTTTATTTGAATTCTAGCATTTTACAAATTCTGGCGGGATGGTGAGCTATAGATGGGAGGAGAGAGAAAACAATAAAATCTTTTGGCTGTGAATTACATCTCTGTCTGGTGATTTGTGTTGGATCCCAGAGCACTCTGGCTAAGTTGGGCCTAGCCTATCAAAATGGCATTATAGGTCAACACTGCTGAACGATTTCCTAAAACAGATGTATCGGGGCCTGGTGGGAGGTTCAGCCCCAGGCGAGTTTGAAGCATGACAGGTTCAGATGAGAAAGTTGAGTAAATAGCCCAGTGACTAATGACCAACAATTTAAAGCTTATGATGGAGCGGGGACCAGATGGAGGGGGAGGGTAGAGATCTTCCCCCAGTGGGGCAATAGAAGGAATTAGCAGAGAAATGGATGGCTTCTTTAAGTATTCTTTTCCATGTAATTTCAGTGAAGTTATTCAAGAGAAAGTGTGTCAAGTTTAGTTTTAGCATACTTGTCAACCAAACTGCAGCTGCCTATTTGCATATTTATATTAATGTAAAGGCAAGTCACTAGTTTATAAAAGGTTATGCAGGAAGAAGATAAAAATACAGCTCAGATTTACAACTAACCAATTATGCTGGAGAAAAATGAATGCAGACATATGGCATGAGTTTCACCCACAGTACTATTGCGAGTTTAAGACACCTGTACAAGACATATTATCTGCATTGTCTGCATTGAAACTCCTAGCAAATGATTTTGACTAAAATAGGCCTTTATTTATTTATGGTAATTTATTCTGCTTACTCCACAAAGTGGCTCACTTAGTAATTTCCTTATTTCTGCTGGTCATGCAGCAAAAATGTGCCTGGCCTGAAATCTGAACTAAATACGCTGCTGTTGTCTTTGGGTGACATGATTGAATGCAACCACAAAAGATCAACATATTTTTATTATGCCATAGGACGAGCTTTCCTCAACTTGATGCCCTCCAGATGCTTTAGGACTACAACTCCCAGTTTCCAGACAGCATTGCCTGACAGAGAAAGAGGCAGAAGTCAGAAGATCCTTTAAGCAGGACAAAGTTGCCAGCTGTTAGATGTTTGCCTTGATCCAGGCAAAACTTAAGCACAGTACACAACACTTTTTAGCTACCATCTGTTGAACTACATGACCTCATAGAGACTCTCCGTCTGAGGCTGCTAACTCTTCTTTGTCTGGAACAGACATGGCCATTTTAGTGAGCAGTTAAGAATCTCCTTTTTCTATTTCATTTTTAATTTTTGCCATAATAGTTCAACAATGTTTGACATGTTTACCTATGCCTCTTGTTATAATGCAAACATAACTACATATGTCTTAAGGTGAGATTTCAGGGGCCCCTTCCCAGATTACTTTTAAAATTGGGCCAAGTAATATACAGGGATCTTTACAGGTTTTTCCTGGAGATCTTCCCTCTAAGACATGGGTGTCAAACCTACCGTGTCATGTTGCTATCATGTGATGTCTCATGACATTTTCCCCATTTGCAGAGCTGGAGTGGGTGTGGCCTGCGCATGACACATCTAGCCCGTGGGCTGCTAGATTGACACCCCTGCTCCAAGACTATATGGCCAAATTCAGTATGGTGGAAATAACCTCCCTCCATTTTTCCTTTTACCGTTTGCTCTCTTTGCATTCTCTACAAAAACATGGAATTCTCTGTGCTTTCTCTTCCTTTTGCCTTCTACTTTTACTATCCTCTTATTTTGCTCCTTTCTCATCCCTTGGATTCAAGGAGCCTGCTGGGAAGAAATTTGGAGGTGAGCCACTACACAATATTCACCCTGTGTGGGCAACACCAAACAAACAGACTGCAAATAAAGTCCACGCTCTCCCCCACGCGCATGCACAGAGGCACATATTTTCTCCATTACCTTTGCTAATACCATCTTTCTTCCATCTTGAGCTCAGTGGGGTTTTTTGTTTTTTTGTTTGGTCTCTTTCAACTCCCCTCCCTTTCCCCTACCCCTCAATTTATTCCAGCTGTGAAAACCTTTTGCCATCTCCTCTGTCACACGGGCAGAGAGGTGAGTGGCAGGGAGAAAAGCTGCTGCAAGCCATGGTGGATAATCTATTCCACATGTGTGCCCTGGCAAGAGCCCCACCACCAGCGCTTGACTGGACGGGATGGCTCCTGCTGAAAGCAGCTTGCATGGCCATGGCTCTGTTTTGGCTCTCGTGCTCTGCTTTGCACATAAATACACATGGGGGCATTGGCAACAACAATACTTTGAGGGCTTAATTACAGCATTTATTGGTTTTGTAGATGAAATCTGAACATTTGGGGAGAAGGAAGGGCAATCTGAGAGCGAGGCAGGAAAAGTGGATGAAATGAAAGTCACAGAAATACATTCTGAAATTTGCAGAATCAGGGAATTGCATCTCTGGCTATAGATATGCACTCATGTCTGCATGCACACACCGACACACTAATATGGAGCAATCTTTTGATTAGATCACTGAATTAGGTAACTGCTTATGGGGCAGACTTTTACTCTTGAACCCACCCCCATTTAACATTAAGGCTGCATATGACAAATGGGCTAGGGCATTGCCCCCAACTCACCTGCTGCCTCCTGAGCAACGGACAATACTGTTCTGTTCACTGGGAATCAACCTGACTTATGTCTGTGGCAGAGGAACATCACCGTTTGACCCTGAAAGGCTTGTGTGGCGGTCCCAGGAACCTCATAAACTAACTACCAAATAATATATAATGTGACTGATGTGGAAAATTAGTAACTCCAGGGCTAGAGTCTAAACACTACTTCATTTTAGTTCCATGCAAAGACAAATCAAAGACAAGGGCTGTTTTTGTCTTTGCCCTCCCTCTACTTTCTAGAGCAGTGATGGCGAACCTTTTTGGCACCAAGTGCCAAAGGGGGGGGAGTGGGCGTGGCCACCCACGTGCCACTTCCTATTTTAGGCATGCGCATGCACACTGCCCACTTCCTTGTTTGGGATTGGGAGCATGCATGCACGCGTGCAGGGAGGGGCTTAGCCCCCCCCCACGCCCATGAAATTTTGAGGGGTTTTTCAGCATTTTGGGAGCTTGGGAATGCACACGCACACACGAGGGGGAGCGGGACATAGCAGGCAGCATCTCCTCCAACTGCCCCACACATCCCCATGTCCTCCCAAGTTCCCAAAACACCGAAAAAAACTCCAAAATTTTGAGGGTTTTTTGGCGTTTGGGGCTTGGGAGAGCTGCACAGGCATGGGGGGCGGGGCTTGGGGATAGCTTCCATGCCGGGCAACATGGCTCTGCGTGCCACTTTGGGCACGCGTGCCATAGGTTCGCCATCACTGTTCTAGAGTATGGGTCTCCTCATGCCCCTCAAAGGCTAGGGCAGCACTGAGATAGAAAGGGCCGGCTGTACTAAGATGGAATAGGGGGAGGAAGAGCCATGTTGTCCTTTGTCTCAGCAACACAATTCTTGCCCCAGCCTTAGGACAAGAATATAATACTTCCCAAGGCTAATCCAATATGACCCTGTTCTTTCCATGTACTATTCAAAAATACTTTCAGCACAAATTATCTTCCACATGGCAACTTTACTGGGAGACAGAAGAGATGCTACCATTATTTTAGGCTTAGCCAAAAGATTATTGAGAGGGGCCTGGGGTGAAAATGTCCTCCTTGTTTTGCTCAGGTTTTGTTCTTGCTAATGTTTTGTATTTGTGTAATATTGAGCAACATTGTTCACATTGTGCAACAGGAAAAGTGTAAGGGGTGTGCATGTATGCTTTACTTATTTATCTGTGAGACTTTGAGTAGATTCCATTTGGACTTCCCTATTTTGAAACATCAGCAATTCAGTGTATGTGTCAATGTTCAGACTGGCAATTTAGGCAAATTGAGAAGCATAACGGGACACACACACACACACACACACACACGGTCAGACAGATCTGAATATCAGAGGAAGAGGCGGGCTGCAAATAAAAGGAGGGTTGACAATAAAAGGGGAGGAATGTTTGTGGAAGGAGAATGCGTGGGGTATACTGTATATGTAAGTCAGTTGTGTTGATATTCTGGGTATTCTCTAAAACTTTACAGGAAGAGACCTTGAGTTGCACCCCCCCCCCAGAAAAGCTTAATCTCTTTGAATTTACCACAGATGTGTGATGGGTTCACATGATTGATGGCATCTGTTTTCTGCTTTATTAAACTTGTTCAGCATGAGATTTGCAAGTGGATTAATAAGCATTAGACAGGAATCTCTGGCAGGCCAGTGTTTTTAGAGAATAACTAAACCAATGGTCCAAAGTGTCCTACACAATGAGATATGGCCCAGTAAAGTTCTCCTCCCTTGTAATGCTGAATACCATTCTTAATGGATAATGCATGAAATGGAAATCCATAGTAAATTTTTATTTAAAACAAGGTCCTTGATCTACAAAGCCCAGATGTTTCTCACTTGTCCCAAACTGGAACTTCCAGAGGTAGTGAGACTGTAATTTGGGATGTGAAGGGAGAATTGCCTGATTTAAGTGATACATTATTTGACTAATGGATTCTAAATAAATATTAAAAGTTGAATATGACCTGAAGAAATTGAAGAATTTTTAAAAATGTATTTCCCCCATAAATATATTACAGAATCTTAGGGGGAAACTCCACACATGCACAATTCATGACACCATTAAGCCCCAAAACATCTGTGTCTCTTTTCCCATGTGAACTCAGACAAGGAGCCAGCAAGTAGATTAGATTTCCTGACAAAGCAGACACACATGTGTTCTTCACATATGCTGGAATACACCATTTTTACAAGCTTTTTCTTACACTCAATTAACATTTGAGCAAGGCAGCTGTCGTATGAGCTTTGTGGCCGTTGTAGATGCCGAATGAGACTAAAGGAACATTTGCCTGCTTGGTGATATGGAGAAAGTTTGCTTAAAGAAACTATGATTTACTATAGATAAAAGTTTCAGAGAAGCCACAGAGACAGAAGGAGAAGGTAAGAAATGCCAGGCAAGTTGGGAATGAGAAGGAAACACCCCTCTCCAAGAGAGAGAAAGCCACCATTGTTATTTCCCTTCCCTTCTCTTTCCTCCCCATTCCCAAAAGATCAGCTGATCTGCCTGGGTTTGTTTGTGGTGGCTTGTTTTTTAATTTTTTATTCTGTTAACTATACATTTAAATCAAAACTGTGGGATATAAATTGTGCATTTAGATAAACAAAATGGTACGAGCCTTTTTGGAGGTGAGAGAACATTTCTTACCATGAATTATGTCATAAGCAACAAGAGGCAATAATACCCTGGGGCCATTCTAATGCAGCCAATTATGCATCATGACATAAAGAAATGCATCATCCCCAAAGAGATCAAGAGGTATTCATCTGCATACAATTTGCATTTGTGGATTTACATGTGTAGCTGCAATTTTAAAAATAATCACTGTTAAGTTAAAGAGAAATGCAGTATATCTCAGTGCAATAGAAACTGTAATGATCTTTGCATCTTCTGATTCTATTGTCCACATGTTCATTGCATACAGACAACCTGAAGACTCCTGAACACCATTCTTACAATGAGGTTTCTTTAATAAAGACTTTTTAACGCATCCCATCCTCAATGTTTTGAGTGGATTGCCTTCTGCAAAATACAGAACTGAACCATCCATATCTCAGTCTCTTTGGCCTGGAAGGTAAAGTGAGGAACATTTCCTTTTATCCCTCGTTGCTATTTTTTGTTTCTTGGTAGTGGATCTAGAACCATGAAATCCCATTTAAAAAAAAAAACAGAAAGAGAAAGATAAGATTGCATCAAGGTTGTAAGATGCCTTTCACTGAGCCATACCTCTTTAGTCTATCTAATTCAATAGTGACCATTTAATTCAATATGATGATATGATGCAAATGATGCAAATGATGCGTGTACATGCATCGGACATCACAATGACAGTATGTACTGTAACACATATGTGATGAAATAATGGCATGCATATTTGCCAGTTTGTCATCATTGTTTATTATATATGCTTTTGCACTGCTAGATAGACCACTGAAGTTTCAGACAGTAGATTTTCCCACTCTTTCCTGATGATAACATATTTTTATATATATATATGTATATATATGTATGTATATATATATATATATATATACATACACACACACACACACACACACACACACACACACACTCCATCCTAAGATTTCTTCAGTTACAACATCTACACTTATGGTCTTAGGTGAGAATTAACATTCTCACAGCATTTATTACTTCCTTTTCATTCACTGCTTTCTTGGACAGTAGCATTGATAATATTAAATTCAATTTAACACTTCAGTATATCACTATCATTTGCATACAAATCTCTAAAGGGACACGTCCAGTATTCCTTCACTTCAGTTTCATTCCAAATCATTGCTGTCATTGTTATGGAGGTTGCTTCTTTAGCCCTCTTTACCAAAGCCACTTTTTCTTTCCATCAAATCTACCCTGCATTTTCTCTCCCTTTCTTTATTCGCAACATGCCATCAACTTGGTATCCTTCACCAGTTTTAAAAACTTTTGTCAAATCAATTCTGCTTTAGATTTATATTCATTCTTTTGTCATGTGTAAAGATGCTTAAACCAAGTATTCATGACAAACAGATCTTTTTGGCAATCACCATTTCCACTTGTTTGGCTATCTGAATGACCCAATCACTTTTTCTGTACTCTCCTGCCAGTTTCCACCCATTAATTTAGGTCATTTAACTGAACTTCTTTTTCTCTATTGAATACATTTATTCAATGTTGTACCATTTTTTAAATCAAACTCCATCTCTAATTTTTCCATTATCAACATTCACTGGAACATAATCTGCACCACCACTAACTGATAGGTTTCTACTTCCTTATGCCCCCTACTTAGACAACAGAAGTTCATACTTTCAAAGACATACAGTATTTTAGCTCTTTGCTTCATAATTAAACCTATTCGTGTATATAGCAATACCACTTCACAGTGCTATACAGCCCTCTCTAAGTTGTTTACAGAGTCTGCATATTGCCCCCACAATCTGGGTCCTTATTTTACCAACCTTGGAAGGATGGAAGCAGGGATGGGTTTCTACCAGTCTAACAACTGGTTCGCTTTGCACGCACATCTTGTATTTTGAACGGTATACACAGTAATCCATGTAAAAGTATATTTGTCCAGGAAGACCTGCCTACTAGAAGGAAAGTTAACAGCAACTGTTTTCCTGGAAGAGAAAGATGGGAGGTTGCAGAAACGGAGGAATTGTCCAATGGAAGGATGTAGCAGCCTGCAGTTTGTATGCAATTGCTTGCAAGCTATTGCCAGGGCCTCTCAGTCATGTAGGATTTTCTTAAATTGGTTTAGAGTTGAGAGTACATGTGCACATCCTACCAATGTACAACATACAGGTAGCCCTCAACTTACAACAATTCATTTAGTGACCATTCGAGGTTACAACAGCACTGAAAAAAGGGACATGACCATTTTTCACACTTACAACCATTGCAGCAACCCCTGGTCACATGATCAAAATTTGGAACACTTGACAGCTGGTTCATATTTATGACAGTTGCAGTGTCCCTGGGTCACATGATCCCCTGTTGTGACCTCCTGGCAAGCAAAGACAATGGGAAGCCAGATTCACTTAACAACCATGTTACTAACTTCACAACTGCAATTATTGCCTTAACAACTGTGGCAAGAAAGGTTGTAAAATCAGGCAAAATTTACTTAACAAATTTCTCACTTAGCAACAGAAATTTTGGGCTCAATTGTGGTCGTAAGTCAAGGACTACCTGTACTTGTAGGAAGGATTTAAATAGGGGCTTTTTGTATTCTACACTTAATAATTAATATTCGTTGCTATTGTAGCCTTTGATTAGTTTCCTACAGGGTTCCACAAACATGATTCCTTTGAATAACAAGTACAACTAATGGCAACAAAGCAAGAGAGAGAAATTAAGGTATTTTGGAGAATGCTGAGTTTTTCACAAATGCAAAAAAAATACAAGAAAACCCCACTGGGACAAAATTAAACAAAACACCCTGCTGAAATAATCTGAAGGCTGAGCATCTTAATAACTACAAACAGCTGAATATTGGACAGCAAGTATAACA
This sequence comes from Mimophis mahfalensis, assembly GCA_032468015.1. Classification (NCBI taxonomy): domain Eukaryota; kingdom Metazoa; phylum Chordata; class Lepidosauria; order Squamata; genus Mimophis; species Mimophis mahfalensis. Next base: position 296,578 of record JANHFR010007789.1, on the reverse strand, counting down.
TGGAAAATAGCATTGGAAAAATGGAATTTCAATTTGACATGGGGCTGCCCTTGAAGACCACTAAGAGGCTTCAGCTGCTGCAGAATGCAGCCGCGCGGGTTGTGATGGGAGTGTCCCAACACTCCCATGTTACACCCCTCCTGCGGAAGCTGCATTGGCTCCTGATTGCCCTCTGGGTGAGATTCAAGGTGCTGCTGATCACCTATAAAGCCCTACATGGCTTAGGCCCGGGGTACTTGCAGGAACATCTGCTGCCAGCAACAGCTTCCCATCGCCCAGTGCGTTCCCATAGAGAGGGCCTCCTCAGGGTGCTGTTAGTCAGACAATGTCGGCTGGTGGCCCCCAGGGGGAGAGCTTTCTCTGTGGGCACACCTACCCTTTGGAACCAACTACCCCTGGAGCTCCGTATGGCCCCCGACCTCCGCTCTTTCTGCTGCAATCTGAAAACATGGCTATTTCACCTGGCTGGCCTGGACTGATAGGGATTTTAACCTTGTATGTTTAAATTTTAACCTAAATTTTAATACTATTTAATAAGATGAGGGTTTAATTTCTTTTTAACTTTTTTATTGTATGTTTTTAGTGTTGTGAGCTGCCCTGAATCCTTTCGGGAGATAGGGTGGCATAAAAATCTCATTAAAATATATATACGAATTGTGACCCTGTTGAAACGTAGCCAAAATCTTAAAAATACCAAGCTAAAATTTCAGCCAGAATCCAAAAAGACCCTACAAAACATT
>JANHFR010007789.1:245778-259375 GCA_032468015.1 Mimophis mahfalensis | reverse complement strand
TATTCTATTCTATTCTATTCTATTCTATTCTATTCTATTCTATTCTATTCTATTCTATTCTATTCTATTCTATATTAGAAAGAGAAGGCTCTATTTGCATTTGCTAAAAACAATGTAAATTTATTAGCATCGGGATAGTTAGGACTATGAAATTTTAACTATTTCTTTTGTAACATTTGCATATTGAAGTATACCACTGCATAGACAAACTTTAAATGCATTGGCAATTTACACCAAGGTTACTATAGCTATGGCTTTGATCATGGCTTCCATTTTTCAATCTTTTGTAGTTTCAGTAAAGGCTGCAGCTGTGCCCTGCATAAGCAGCTGGTTCATAGCAAGACACAACTGATTTGACGAAATAAGTTCTGCTTGTTTGTTAGACAAGCAGCCCCTAATAAAAATTGGCAGTACATAGCAAATAATAAATTCCACCTGCAAAAGTTAGTTTAGAGTTTGAGCTCTGTTCATTCTTTAAGTGTACAGGCAATAAAATGTGACATCAGATGGAATGATGAACAATTTTATTCCTCTCCTAGTTAGATTTAGGGTTTGCCTCAAACTGTTCTCTTACAAGATATCATGCATTTGCGGGCATGTGTAGTGTAATGGCTAAGGTATTAAGACTTGGACTGGGAGAGGGAGATGTCTATGGAATTCAATAGGCAACATTGTACTAGATGCTTAAAAGATACTTTTTGTTATGGGAGAAAAGATGGGAATAAGAGGATCTGGACACAATGACTAAAGTCCTTATAACCATTCAGTTGGACTTTTTGCATGCACTTCATAGAGGGTCATCTCTGAAAAATACCTGGAAACCACAGTTGGTTCAAATTGTACTGTCCTTCAGATTGTCCCTGACTGATGACCACAACTGAGACCCAAACTTCGTCACTAAACAATGTGCTGTTAAGTGAGTTGCAATCAATCTTTTTTTTTTTTCTATCATCATTAAATGAAACACCATGGTCATTAAACAAATTGCATGGTTGTAAAGTGAATCTGGCTTCCCCCATTAATTTTGCTTGTCAAGTTCTCTAGGAATATGAGCCCGAATGGAATTGGGCGAGACATACTGCCCCCCTCACCAGGAGTCCTCCTAGAAGACAGATATATGTTAGTGAACCAATTCCTTAAGGCTGGGTCCCATCCCACCCCCTGGGCTTATCGGGAAGTCTTCTGTGGAATTTCCTGAGAAGACTTGGAGCATTAACATTGGAACTTTTTACCCAAGATAGGGATGTATCAGGATAACCCTTCCAGTGAACTAGATAATAGACGAGGCCTTTATGTTTCTTTGAATCCACAATTCCATCAATTTCATAAGTATTGTCAGACACAGGTGGAGGACACAAATCTGGTTTTATTGCATCAGGTGATGGTGCCACCCGAAGAAGGCTCCGGTGGAAAATGGGGTGTATCTTGCCTAATTGGGATGGGAGCCGAAGGTTTACTACCACTGGGTTAATCACTTTAATGACAGGGAATGGCCCAATATATTTCGGTCCCAATTTTTTACTGGGTATTTTCAAACGAAGGTATTTCGTTGAGAGGAATACTTGATCCCCAACGGCAAGTGGTTTGGGGTCACTGCGTTTTTTTATCTGCATATTTTTTATAAAAAACAGCCGCCTTTTGTAATGCTTTGAGGACGCTTTTCCAGGTTTGTGGTATCTTCGCAGCCCACTCATCAGGTGTTGTGGTTCCTTTCATGTTTGACGGGAGATCGGCTACAGGAGGAAGTTCTCATCCGTAAACGATTTGAAATGGAGAAAGCCCTGTGCTGCTATGAACAGTGTTATTGTATGCCATCTCTGCAAATGGTAGGAGTTCAGCCCAATCATCTTGTTGGTATGAGGTATATGATCTAAGGTATCTACCTATTATCGCGTTCGCCCTTGTGGCTGTGCCATTAGTGTTCGGGTGGTAAGCCGAACTGAGTGTTTGAGAGGAGCCTATCTGTTTTACAAAGGATTTCCAAAAGTGAGCGGTGAATTGGACTCCACGATCAGAAATTATTTGGCGAGGAACACCATGAAGATGGTAGATGTGTTTGATAAACATCTTTGCCAATCGGCAAGTGGTTGGTAGACCCCAACATGGTACAAAGTGTGCCTGCTTTGAAAACAGGTCTATAACTGTCCATATTACCATGTATCCATGGCTATTTGGTAGATCAACCATGAAGTCCATGCTTATAACTTCCCATGGATAAGTAGGTTCAGCTACCGTATGGAGTAATCCAGGAGTTTTGCCGGTATTCGCCTTGTTTTGCAAACATATAATACATGCTCTGGTATATGTTTCAACATCCCTCCATAGGTGGGGCCACCAGAATTGGCGCTTTACTAAATGGAGGGTTCTCAGAAAACCGAAATGGCCTGCTGGTTTGACGTCATGACATCAGTGGAGTACTTCGAAGACTTTTGGGTACATATAAACGGTTCCCTTTCCAGGCAAGGTCATTATGCATGGTCAGATCTTGGCTATGTTGTCTCCACCAGGGGTCTTGGGAATAGGCTGACTTGAACTTTGTTTGTAGATTGGAGGATAAAGAATGTTGTTTACATTTTTGACTTTTCTCTGTCTCTGGTGGTATCAACGCTTGTACTACCTCCTGAGGTCTGGAACTGTATTGTGGCTTCTGAGATAGTGCGTCCACAAGAAAATTTTGGCCTCTGGGAATATATTTCAATGTAAATTGAAACCTCTTGAAATACTGGGCCCACCTGACCTGTTTAGGTGACAGTTGTCTAGGGGTTTGTAGGGCACCTCCAGATTTTGATGGTCTGTCCATACTTCGAAAGGACACTGTGATCCTTCTAGCAGGTGTCTCCAAGTCAAAAGAGCCCATTTCATGGCGAAAGCTTCTTTCTCCCAAATAGGCCAGGATCGTTCAGTTGGAGTCAACTTTTGAGACGTGTACGCGCACGGTTTCAAAACTCTGGTTTCATTCCGTTGTAGCAACACTGCCCCTACTGCCATGTCACTGGCATCAGCTTGCACTATATATGGTTGTTCGGGGTTTGGGTGTTGTAAAATCGGTTCATGAGTGAATAACCTTTTCAACTTTTCAAAAGCTGTCTGACAGTTTAAGGTCCAGGGCAACTGTTGATTTGGTCTCAGTGGTTTTAATAGATGTTTAGTTTTTAAAAGTTCTGTAAGAGGAAGCGCTACCTGTGTGAACAAGGGGATGAACTGGCGGTAGAAATTTGCAAAGCCTAAAAAGCTTTGCAGTTGTTTACGGGTAGTAGGGGGTTGCCAGTCCAGAACAGCCCTTGGCACGGTCCATACCCACCCCCTCATGTGATATTTGATATCCCAGGTAGTCTAGCTGATTTTGATGAAAAGCTTTACATACAGTTTAGCTTTCCAGAGTTTCTTTAGTACAGAACGAACTAATTGTACGTGTTCTTCCATCGTGGGTGTATAGATGAGTATATCATCTAGATACACCAAAACCCCCTTGTATAGATATTTTCGCAGTACACTATTTAGCAGCTGCATGAAAACAGCAGGGGCTCCTTGCAACCCAAAAGGCATGACTTTGAATTGATAGCTGCCGAGGGGACAGTTAAAAGTGGTTTTCCACTCATCACCTTTTCGTATGCGTACACGATAATAGGCTTCGCGAAGATCTAATTTCGTGAATACTTTTCCTTGGGATAGAGAGGCCAATAGATCTTTAATAAGGGGCAACAGGTATAACGGTTCTTCACATACCACATTTAGCCCACGGAAGTCCACACATAGATGAAGTCCACCATCCTTTTTATCACGGAACATGACCGGGGCAGATATTTTAGCTCTGCCTGGTTGTATAAACCCCTGTGCTAAATTTTTATCTATATATTCCCTCATCGCGTCCAGCTCCTTAGGTGTCATGGGGTACATTCTGGGTTTTGGCAGGACAGCCCTGGGAATGAGTTCTATCGCACAATCAGTGGATCTATGTGGTGGTAATATATCTGACTCTAGCTCACTAAACACTCTGCTTAAATCAGCATATTCCAGTGGTATACCCTATTGTGTGTTAGTTTCTGTACAAGCCTTCACCATTTTTAGAGGAGTAGAAGCTTCTAATGGAAGAGGCCCCTTGGCAATCAGCATTCGCCGACAACCCCCCTCCCACCAAATATGTGGTTGCCATTTGTCCAACCATGTGAGCCCTAGTATTACAGGGTCGGAGGAGTGGGGGACTATTATAAATCTATGGGCTCCCCTAACATCATCTGTAGTGGTTCTGAAACATGGGTACCCGGGTACCCCCAAGGATAGACCCATCCATCTGCTCAAAATGGATTGGATGTTGTAAACGGGCTACACGAACCCCTAAAGATTTTGCAGTGCCTAAGCCCATAATACATCTGGTACACCCAGTGTCAAGTAAAGCCTGTACATGCATACTACGCCCTTGTGGAGTAGTGAGAGTAACAGATAGGAGAAATGGTTTAACAGGTTTGCTTACCATCGGATCGCTCTGGGTACTATCATCGCTGTCACTGGATTCTAGCTCCAGCATGGATAACTGCTCAGCAGTCTCGTTTTCGAAGTCATCAGCTTTGGATTGTGATCTTCCGCTGCCTTCGGATCAGGGCTGAGAAACATGTCTGGAACCCTCCTGGGATCTGCGAACCGATGGGGCGGTCTTTCGATTTGTTACAGTGGCCTTTCCCACACTTGGGGGCTTCTTAGAGGTTGCAGTAGAGAGCACTCCACAAGGAGGGGGGTTTGGACCAGGGAGGCTGCAATCTGCTGCCCTATGACCATCTACTCCACACCGGAAGCATTTAAATGCTGTTCTCCCAAGGGAACCTGGAGTATGGGTGTTGGAAACCAAAGGATCTTTTCGTGTTGTCTGTCTAACTTCTGTCTTCTTGGTTATGGGTATATTACGAGCACTTGACTGGTCATGAAGTGCAATGTCGAGCTCAACCGCAGCTGTGAGCCAGTCCTGCAAACTAGTCGGCAGACCTCTTATGATGCAAGCCTGTTGTATTTCCTTATCCATTCCATGCTTGAAATGCTGCATGAGGCTTTTTTCCAGCCAGGTCCTTAACCGTGTTACAATTTGTCGGAAGTCTGCAACATATTGTGGCATTGGTCATCCCCACTGGCGTAAGGAGAAGAGCTCCCCCTCTGCTTGTAATTCACGTGTTGTATCTTCGAAATGACGTCGGAGGGCATCCAGAAAAAGGCCGACATCCACAAGCTCATGGGCATGCTCATTATGAAGCACTGCAACCCATGCTGCCGCATCCCCCTCCAACGTGGCTGTGATAGCTACCACTAAAGCCCATTGCGATGGATACATATATCCATATGCATCCACATGACTAAGCACTTGGCTCATGTATACAGCTAAACAGTCCAGGTCTCCATCATAACTGGCACGAAGGGAGGGGTCCCTACCCGGGAGGTTGAGCCCAAGGGGGTCTTGCTGCCACAGGGGGATTGCCCAACTGTTGTGCTTCTGGAAGACCTTGTGGCGCACCTGGAATTCCTCTCGGAGTGGCCACATCTCCTAGGGAGAACGTCTTGCTCCGACATTCCCTGGGCTTATCCCCAAGTGTCAGACCCTTCTGCTGATATTCATCCTCCATGTTCGACCCCCAGGAGCCCAGAACATCACCATGAGCTGGATGGGAAATCCAGTAGCCTGCTTCACCAAAGCATTCCATGAGCACTTCCAATGTACTGCTCCCCACATCCGTGGAGTGACTCTGCAGGTCATCATCATCTGCAGTCCTACATCTTTCCCTCCAGCCAATGAAAGGATATGACTTAGGCACAGGACTAGTGCCTGGAGGCTTCCTCCACCAATCTTCATACTCCCCCTCCCAGTGTCCCATCCACTGCCCCTGTGCAGGTGGACTCCCTTGGGTCAGGGGTCTCAGCTGGCAATTCACCACCCCCATCTCTCCCACGGGCGAGGGGAGCAGGTGGTGCAAGGGCAGTGGTTTCCGTTTGAGGTGGAACAAGCTTCTCCTCTCTAGGAGCCTTCCTATGCACTGTAGGGGATGATGGTCTAGGTGGGCGAGACGCCAAGGGGATTTGTACAGTTCCAGTACTAACCGCCCCTCCCGCGGCTCCGTCAGAAACATCCCCTTCCACAACCGTTTCTGGCAAAGCCTGCTCCTCCATAGTGTAAGAAAAAGGGAGCGTCGACTTACTGTCAGGCGATGTCTTGGAATGGCACAGAAAACCAGGCTAATAGAACTGTGCCCAATTCAGCACCACAAACACAAAGAATTCGCCAGCACATCTTGTGCAAACGAAACGAAAATGAAGTTGACACTGGAGCATCCGCCTTCCAGCGTGACTTAAATGAAAGTAAACACACCCCCAATTAAAGCCCTGTTCCACCTCTGCCCAACCCGCCCCATTCTGCTGTGCCCAGCCTCAAAAGTTTGCCGTCCCGAGGAATCCCAAGTTTAGCATTTAATATAGTAACGAGCCGCTTGCGTAGACTATCGGGGCATCCCTCACACCGCTTGCGTAGAGCATCGGGGCTTCCCTCAAGATCGTGACGCACCTGATCGCCAGCTGATGAGAGGAGGCGGAGCGAAACAGTGTGCCGACAGCCGAACCAGGAAACGAAGCTCACGGACGGCGTCGGGAGAAAACAGCATACTGGAGGCGTGCCTGAGGCAGGGAGACGGCCGATGGTGAGCCCGAACAGAATCGGGCGAGACAGGAAGTTTGCAAATGGTGATCATTTGAACCCAGGATGCTGTAACCATTATAAATAGATCCTGGTTGCCACTTGTGCAAATTTTGATCATGTGACCAATTGAAAGTCCATTTTTTCAGCCCTGTTGTAGCTTTGAATAGTAATTAAACAAATGGTCATAAGCTGAGGACTACCTGTAATGAGTTTATTGACTACTCTTGTTACCAAACTCATGTTAAACTTATCTTGGCTGTTGGTGGGTTTCCAGTGGTTAAGTCAACATGCTTATTTTAATGTGCAAATTCTTCAGTGGCTTGGTACCCACCAAAGTACTTACTCCAATTCAAATTGGTCTATCCAAAGCAATCCTCCCAAAAGAAGCTTCTGGTGTTCTCCATTTTTATGAAAAGATGCATTGATGCCAGAAAAAGTGAAAGGTTTTTTTTTAATTGTTGTTATGATACTCTACTCCAGAACAAGCTTTTTCTAGAAGCTAGAGTTTGAGCTCTTGATTTTTCACCATCTGGGATGTTTCAATGTAATTTTTTATTTACATCGTAAGCCACCAGGAGTCTAGTAGGATTTGGTAACATACAAATTTAAATAGTGGAAATAATATAAATAATTTTCATGTATAGTTTTAAAAAGTTTTCTTCTGGATCATGGCCATTAAATCACTAATGTTTTAATTTTCTTAGCTAACCTATGATTGATTTTTTTCTGCTTCCAAAGTATTCCTTACCCACTCTGTCTCTGAAGAGTCTATATATGCTGTGTTATGCTAAAGTAAAAAAGATAGTCACACTGATTGGTTTGACTATGTGTCATCAAACTGATGTAAACTCTTAGAAACACCAGAAAGAACTTCTCTAGGATGATCTGACCCTTTGGATCTTCCAAAGGTGTGCCCATTGCTACTGTAATTTAGTGGTGCTATCTATGCTCTTCTTTCACTATTTCCAGCCTCATAGACTTCTCAAGAGCTCTTTGCCTACTGTGTTCCAAAATGTGATGATTTATGCCTGGCCATTTGTATTTTAAGTGAGAACTCTGGATTGATTTGTTCTATGATCCATTTGTTTTCTTGCCTATCCATGGTATTCTCAGGGTTTTTCTATAAAACAAAGTTTAAAGCTATTAATACTCTTTCATAGAATCACAGAATCATAGAGCTGAAGGGATCTTGGTGGGCTTCTAATACAATCTCCTGCCCAAGGCAGGGATCCTTACACCTCCCTGGACAAATGGTTATCCAATCTTTTCTTCATAACCTTCAGCAATGGAGCTTTCCTGATTTCTTTTTCTTTCCTGTTTTTTCCAAGTCCACCTTTCACATCCATAGAGTGTCACACTGATTCTGATCTTTATAGATACACCATGGCATTTGAACTTATTTTCCTAGGCCTTCATTTTTACTTTATCAAATGCTAATTTGTAGCATATTTTTGAATGGCATTCCTTTACTGTGGATAAGAGGAAGAAACTATCCACTACTTCCTTTGTCTTCATTGTCAGTTCTAAGGCTGGTTGCTATGCCTATTTTATATATCTGTTGAATTTCTATTGTATTTAACCAGAGTCCCATAGTGTCACCTTGACTTTCTTTATTAAAGCTGCCAGATCTTTTCCTTTATAAGTTATCAAATAGTTACATGGAAGGTATGATGCAACTTTTAAGACATGACTTGAATTTAAGAGCTGCTTTTGACCAAATAGCTACTTTACATTACATTTTGTAATCATTTTATGCACAGATCTGCCAGAAAACCAAAAACATGTCAGAATTTTGCAAAGCTATGAATTTTAGAGCTAGAATCATAACACGCAGAGATATAAAGTCTGTGTAGAAACTACAGGTTTTTTAAAATCTTCTAAGCTAGAAATATATAACATGAAGGTTCCAAAACTATATCTACTTTAAGATGCATGCCATGGGAGCATTTCCAGAAGAGAATTGACAATGTTGTATTCCTGCCGACCATTTAATTCAGGCTTATTAGTTGCTGTTTATGTTTTAAGAAATAAGAGAAATATCTTGCTTTTTCACCCAAAAGAGGTTTAAGGTGGTTGAGAGACATACTAGAATAACTACATTAAAATGCATATAAACTGCTTTACCCACTGAGACTCCAAGAGTGCTGTTATTGTGCAATTGCCCTGTTTCATTCACATAGAACTTACTGTTTCCCAGTTATTATCCTTTTATATTTACCTACTCATCTCATAACTTCTTTTTAAAAAATCCATCATGGGTAGAAAAACAGAACACCTCTGTTAAGAGCTGTCCAAGGGAAGCCCTCCAAATGGAGGAAGCAACATCTAAGAGGTTAAGGGAGAGAACTGCTCAGCAGAGGAAATATTAAGCAAACTCTCCCACCTGCCAATTTCCCCCCGCAACTTCTCTGACTGGCTTGTATTTTGTGAACAGATGACTCATAACATGTATATCTGCCTTAGCTAGTGTCTCTATACTTTCTCTGGAATGTACAGTGGACAAAACAGATGATATTCTTGTTGGAAGGCCAGAATTCAGCACTCTCCAATTTTGTCATAAGGTGATCTCAGCCACTCATAAGCGCCTGTCGATTCCATTGATTTGGCTACATAAGAAATCCTCTCTAAGAAAACCCAGAAGCTGATCTTTTCCCCTTTCACAACACTCCCATTTTGTCTTTCTTTTCAGAGTGTACTCTTTCTGTTGAATATACAGCCTATAATTTCCCTGTCAGATCCTAGCCAGCAGGTCAGTGTTGTGACTGACTGTGTATGAGGATAGCTCCCTTAAGAGTAATTACATTAAATTCCCTTTTGAAGGACAGCTTTCTCTGGATATGATATAAGAAACTTGCTTTTTTCCTTTCACTCTGAGATACATAAATTTGGCATCTGTCACTAGGAATTCAGCAGGCATAGGCTTATATCCATTTCAAGTTTAAGGTAAGTCTTAGTGAAGGTGGTTATAAAAATATTGTACACTGTCCGCTAATTGTGTAATGGGGCCTAATTGGAATGGGGAAAATGGAACCTGAAGCAGGGAAAAGGGATGTTGGCAACTTAAGAGATTTTCCAAGTTCAAGCACATGAAGCCTGCAAATGTTGGCCTTAGAGATGGTAAAAAGAAATCCCTGCAAGCAAGATTTTGTAAGATGAAATCATTCTCAGTTTATAATCTAAAGTAGATGTTTTTAATTGCTGAAATTAATTTCCTTTGAATAAACTCATATTGTTGTGTTAAGGTCTCCATTTTTAATACAAAAGGAAAAAAAGATTTTTTAATGAAATAATCATAGAAATATATCAACATTTACCAGCATTTCTGCACCAGCTTTTATAATATTAACCAGTCATTATTGTCACAATATTAATTCTGACTGCATGGTGATTTAACAACATAGTGGTGGCTAGATGCTGCTATACATTGCTAGTATGGAATATCCTTACAAATTCAAAATTATGGGCTGTCTAAAGTAAAGGTGCCCCCACCCTGTCCCTGTTCATATATAGGAGGTGACTAGATCTTATTTCAGCAGTCCCAAAGGGTTATTGTCCTCCACCACAGTTGAGAACTGCAAAGTGTTTTACAGGTGTACAGGAGAGGGTGTTTCATTCTTTTAGATTTGTTCTGTAACAGAGAAAAATGATTACAGATGGGGTGTGGGATATGTAAAATGAAATAGCTGAAATATTGAGGAGAAAAAACTTGTACCACTGTCCCCTGCATGTAGAAGGCAAAGGGGATGCCCTGAAGGAGAGGAGTGAAGAGTGACTACCAAGGCTATGATCAGATAAGACCCCAGCCTGGGAAAATAACATCTCAGACAAATTCCTCCCTAGAGAAGTGAAGGTAAAGAGAGGGAGGTAGAAGCCCATTCAGACTTGCAAGATTCTGCTACTACAGCTGACCTATACAGCACTAGTTTCTTATGTGGGTCTAGTTTGGCTGGCACTACATCAGCTGCCTGGATTGGTTGCCTTGCTCTCTCATTAACGGTAAGTCTGAACCTGCTAAAATGTAAATTGCATGATGGGGTTATCAAGGAACAGAAAGTGAAGCATTAGCACAGAATATGCTAACATTAGGAGCTACAGGAGAATTAGATATTCAATTATGATGTTCTATGGCTAGATGAAGAAACAGACTATTCAGTCCCTCAAGTCTTCCCTCTCTCACCCTTTACCTTTTGTCTTTGTTCTTTCAACTTTTGTGACATCCTTCAGACCTCCACCGTTACTCTTCCACATCTAGAATGTTCCCAAGGTACAAGCTGTCACGAGTCTAGGAATCACCCATCAACAACAAACAGTTAAAAGAAAGAAAATACCCTCGAAATATCAATGCACTTTAGTAACAATAAACCCTGCTTTTAATTTATGCTAATATGTAGGGTTGTGGTGACAGAACAAAATTATAGAGTGGCTTTCTAGCTGGTAATTATCCCCCCATTTTCGTTGCTCGGGAAGATGGACACACAATTATGCTCTCTTGCTGTATATTAATACGGATTCTTGACATCTTCAGCAGACCTGGAGCTGTCATCGGGCTTTTTGTCTAGTTTAATTGAAAATTAATGGTTACTGTGTTACCACGGAAACCGTGGCAATGGACGCCAATAGCGCTCACATATCAAACAGGCACTGGTGGCATTGTCTGTCCCTGTTGACCTTGAAAGTTAAAAGAAAACTTGGGGGGGGGGGGGAAGCACTCTCAAACAGGTTTGAATATTATGTATGAAAAAGAAAAGAAGAAAAAGAAGAAAAGATGGAAAGAACACTGCAAGATAGAGGAAGAAAAAGAATTTAAAGCCTTTTGTATCTTGGAAAAGAAAAAGCTGGAAGGCCACAAGAGCCCTGAACTGAGAATTCTGTTTGCGTGCTGAAGCTTTGTACTCCAACCTTTTGACACAGAAGGCAGTTTTTGGTACAATCATTACTGATGTTGTGATGGGGCTTGCAAGTGTCTTATGACATCACAGCGCAGAGCTTGTCTGAAAGTCACCAGTGTATTATTACACCATTATATAGATACTGGTGGAAAGAAAGACTTGCATCTTCTGTCCTTCTGAAGACATTACAAAAGAACTCTGATCAGACAGTAAATGGAAGGGAGATGAAGGGAAAAATAAGTAGAAAAGATTTGGGGAGAAATTAAGAGTGTATATAATATGATAAAGAGATTAGAGAATTGGCAGAAAAATACCGGGGGAGTAAAATCCCGTTTTGACTGTGAGTGCTGACTGGACAATAAATAGAGTTTTGTGGTTTGGAGATCAGTGAATGTTTTGGGAATTTGTTCTGTTGTTGTTGTTCTTGCTATTATTTCAGTGTTTTGCTGTTTTAGCAGTTCTTGGCTTAGCTGGGAACTTATCCAGTGCCAAAATGTAATACAGTCTAGTGGTTCTCTTGCCATTGCCACCAATTCTGTTGGAAGCAAGAAGAATTGGCTTCTGAGAAATAAACAGATTCAGGAAAAAGATGAAGAAATGATGTATGTGTGAGAAAGAGGAAAAAGGATAGATTTTAAAGTTTGTGGTATGCACTTTAAACATCTACATTTGTTTAAAATCAACACAAAAAATATTTTGTTAACACTGGTTCTATTCTATCATGGGATAATTGTTACTGTTATTTCTCTTCCAAACCTGGTTCAGGTGATGCATTTTTTTTGTATCGCACGCAAGAAACTATTTTTTTTTTTAAAGAATAAGTTTGCAGCTAAACATTGCATTGCTGTCTAACTCCAATTTATATTAGATGAGAAGAGTGTGTGCGAGTAGTGTGAGCAGAGTGCCAGAGTTAGGCAGAGACAGAAAAACAACATAGAAGCCATGGCCAACTTTGCTGACATCCTATCCTCCCCCAGGTTAATTCTTGTCTCCTGCATTGCATAAAGTTAGCTCTCATAGTCAAACATGGATGCATTTAGATAATTACAGATTTTGGATGATATGGTCCTATGGAGGAGTGTCTTTTTAGATCATAATATCGTATCTATGTACCTCAACTGGTCCAACAGAATAGTCCCATCCAAACTACCCCCACACTTTTTAGAGTGTAATGTGAAACATTTCACTTCAAAATGTGGTCAGCCAGTCCTGCTGTATTTGACAGCCCTTCTGCTCATTCTGCTGTGTGGAGCCTTGGATTTCCATCCAAATGTTCTGCACAAACAGCATCATAGTAACTAAATACACATTCATGGATGTGGGTTCTCTTCTTGCTGCCTACCCCATTACATCTAGCACTGTTATTGCCAGCTGAAAAAGTCTTGGTTTCCCTTGTTTCTATTTTTGTGCTCTTTTCCTTTGTGCTGTGGATTAGTTTGTGAGCTTACTTTGCATTTGAGCTGGCTGTTGTAGCTTGTCTTCCTTCTTTTCTCAAATCTTTTGTTCCCTCTTTTTGCAAAATTTGTTCCACACCCTAATACATGCATGTTTTATATAGCATTATTGTCGCTGTCTTGGTATAGTTCTTTACCAAGCTTATCTCTGCTAGGTTCTCTTTATCTCCTGGTCGCTGTGATTAGGAATGTACCTTTACGTATGTCCCTGATATTTTTCCTGACAAAAGTGGAATCAGTATGCTAATTGTTGCTCTTTGGGATGCCAAAGATGCAGATCCTTCTGATTGAATTAGAATAGATGAGCCTGGATTTAAAAGCAACTTGTTTGAAAGGTTGCTCAGACCAAACTTGAAAAATGATGTCATCACAGTGTTCTTGCTATTGTAGCATGTGGATGAATGCATTTCTTGTAATCGTGTCAGGAACTGTCTTGTGAATAGTGGGTAATGTAATGCCAGTAATATTGCTGCCCATAGGGCAGCCTTCTCCAACACAGAGCTCTGCTTTCTCTGTGGGAGCCCCCACCTGGTGGAATCAGCTTCCGGTGGGCCTGCGCACAGCTCCTGACCTCCGCTCCTTTC
>JANHFR010007789.1:188459-203322 GCA_032468015.1 Mimophis mahfalensis | reverse complement strand
AAAGACTGTGTTTAGGACTAAAAGACAGCAACGAGAAAATAGTTTAGATGGGTAGTTTAGGTCTAAGCATATCCATTTAGATTTAATAATTAACATTTCCTTTTATTGTTCATTTATTAGAGGAGATTAAAATCAAGAACAGAGAAGAATTTGGGTCTGCTCCTAACTCAGATTTCCCTTATAGAAAGAAGGATTTCTTAAGATGGGAAAAAAAATCTATAAAGCAAAGAGCAAATAAAATAAGCACTTGAGGCGCTTTCTCTTTTTCGTTTCTAATAACCAAGCCGGGAACTATGTGCAGTCAGTTGTGAAGTTTTTGCCCAAAGAAGCCTAGGAGCATTTCTTTTCTCATGGCACAGGGGATGCTTTTGAATCTGATAATGTTTGTGTGTGTCTTGCTGTGGGGTTGGAATAGGGGAGGAGTTGGGGGAGGCAAGCTGAAATATATTTTTGTTGTATGTGGAGAAGAAGGATTGGAAAAAGAAAAGATTCTGTTGCATTTTACTTTTAAGAGGAATTATGGTCCAATCCTATACATACTTACTCAGAAATTAATCTCATTATGTTTAATGGAGCTTACTTCCAGGCAAGTAAGTTAGTTTTTAATCAACTCTTCGTTTATATTTCAGATGGTAGTGGAAATTGTTTAAACTACAGAATATTGAATGTGGAAAAGGGCACATATAGATTATCCATGCTTGCTATTTATTTATTAACTTGTGAGTCTCTTTAGAAAGAATGGAATTGTGTAGATTTTTACTTAACCTCTACCATAGCAGAAGCAAAAAGTTGAAGGGGAAAGAGAGTAAGAGAGTGAGTGAGAGAGTGAGTGAGAGAGAGAGAGAGAGAAGGAATTTACTACTTCAAATCTTCCTTCCCTGCTAGCATGTGTGTTTCTTAATAAGGAAGGCATTTTCCCTTCCTAAGATGTGCTTTAAAAAGGCAATTTAAAGTTACAAAGATACTTGATTTTGAACTTCTGTAAGACATTTGTTGCAGGCTCTTAATAATCAAACTTTCAGGTAGAAATAGGTTACTTAATTAATTCTTTATGGAGAAGGTTGCTTTTGACTGCAAAAGTACCTTGCTTCATCTGAGATATCTTAAATTGGGTAGCAAACGTTTTTAGCACTTTTTATTGGCAACTTCAAATCCCAGTGTTGCCCATTTTGATTTAAGTATTTTCCATTCGGCATTATCGTACTCTTGGATAGAACAGGATGCCACCTTTCAAACTTGGCTACTTCACTTGCCTCCAGGGCTGAGTGATTTCCTCCTTACTCTGAGTAATTGCTGCACGGCAGGTTAAAGCACACCTCCCAAATGCTTGATAGGAAGGAGTGATGATTTAAAGTTAAGTGAGAACTAAAAATCTTTCTTCTGGGAAATGTGAGTAATATGTAAGTGTATTCTAAAATAAACTTACTTTAAAAGTTTATTTTGAATTTTGTTGAATTTTGCTAATTTTAAGTTTCATGGCCATGCTTCGAATTTGCCAGCTTCTCTTAGCCATACTTTCTGATTTATCTTAGTTATATTTTCTGATTCCTGGTCCTTAGAAATTATACCCTTTGTTAGCTATAAACAGTCTTCTATAATAATCAAAAGCTTTTGAAATGTTTGTTTTGTTTTTAAATTACAAATGTTATTTTTCTTATCTGACTTTGTTTTTCCCACAGAACAGTTTTAGTCTTGGGGTACATAGTTTGCACATGAAGTTTAAAATAGTGTATTTTTTTTTCCTTTTAAAAAGATCTTATGTTCAAAGGGTTTTCAAAAAATTTAATCAAGACTGTAGTAGACACAAACAGAACTGATATTTTTTTTACAAATTCTTAACATGTATTATGGATGAATATAACTGATTATTATTGAATTTCCATCTATTTAGGTATCTTTTCATAAAATTAGGATATCCATGGAACAATTTAACTAGCCAAAATAAGGAAGAAGAAAACATTTAAAAGTGTAATTGTGCATTTGAAAATATATTTGTGTAGGGTGAACTAAGGTTCATAGAGCAATGATTCATAGCACAAACCTGATTTCTCATTTTGTTTATTCTATATGGAAGAATGATTATTGAAGATAAAATGCAAGTACATCAGGTCATAGGATTGTTGGATTGAGCTGTGAGCACTATTACCACATTTTTAAAAATTTGTATTTTCCATAACATGCTCTGCTGAATTGCCTTTACAGCATTATCAGTGTTTATCACCAAATAGTCTGCACTTGTTTCATATCCTTTGTGTCTTTGGAAGGAGACAGAATCAAGTCCTTTTATTCCCATTTTCCTTGAGCCTCCTTGTTATCCCTCAGTGAGAAAACTTGCAGTAAAAAATGGAAAAATATCAGAATTCCTTTTGGAATTGTTACAAATCTCCTAGTTGTATTTTTAACTATGCTAAAACTTAGATTCATTTAAGAACTATAGGCATTTACAGAAACATAAACTTCTAAGGATTTGAGCAAAAGGGGAAAAGTCACTATCTTTTGATATATTTCGTAAGCTTTTTATTTTAACTTACTGGCATGACTGTACATCTAACATCCACAGTTAGGATGGGAGCTTGCACATTCAGGGTAGCAAACAGAAAGAATTCGTTCCAAAGTGATTTAGTAAGAAATACATGGCATACATATGTAGTAGGCAAGAATCTTACAAATCATGAAGAATGGGAACTGTAGTGTGCGCTGTTTACATAGTGATTAGGTCTGCATACTCAAAGGCTCAAATGTTATTTTTCAAGTGCGCAGATTGCAGTATGCTGCAATTTAGAAGAAACTTCTACTTACTTACCTGCATAAAAAGATGGAACTGAGATGTAGCTGTATAGGGGAATGCATGCAGCATTATACATTAAAAAGATAAAATGACCTGTGTCATGAGCATATGTGGTGTTAGGTTACAAAGCATGTGTATAGTGTGTTCCTTGAGGGCAGGATAGGAGCTAACATGTTTCTGGATTTATCTGGCAGTATTTGATCCTTTCAAACGGAAACTGTTTGTGTAATGACTCACACATGCAGGAGTGAACAAAGCAGTTTTAGGGAATTTATCCATCTGTTTTAAAAGTCCAGAATGAGCACCCAGGAATTTAGGACCCTGTTTCAATCCCCCATGACCCTATTCAAAACAGTTTAAATTTTTAGTTTAAAAAAAGTTTAAAAAAAGAAAAGGCAGAAAAAAAAGAATGTGGCTGAATTACTTCCATATTTCCAGGCAGCGCTGGAATAATAAAGGGTTGATTTTCACAAGCATTGTTGAAGGAGATTTGGCATGCACGATAACTCTGTTTTTAGCTTGGATTGAAATTTGAATTTGGCTAAGTAGTAATATAAATACTCTATTACATGCCAAGCTGCAACTTTGTTGGATGGTACAAACTATTTTTGAGGCTGATAAGAAAGCTAATTTTGGTGAAGAATTAACTCCAAATATGAATCTATAATCTGATACCATGAGCACATCTTCTGTCGTATTGTTTAAGGAATTATGGGATTTGTTTAAAATAAAATTGAAAATAGAAGACTGCATATACCTTTTAACATTGTAAGTTTTTTTATATAGTTTTAAAAATATCTATTTTAAAAGCTCATCTTAAAAGCGGTGATTCCGTAATAGTAACTAAATTCCAGGTATATTTAATTCAAACATGTATTTAATTTGCTAACCATAATCTGTGTTCCTAGTCCTACATTAAAGCAACTGTTTGGTTTCGTTAAAAGAAAAGGGTAATCCCAGTTATGGTTAGAATGGCAAGAAGTCCTTGAAGATGGAATAGATTTTTTAAAAGACCTTTTGTAAAATGTGCAATTCCCTGAATACAATAAAGAAAGCTTGAAGTTGTTGAGGTATGTAAAAGAAAGGTATGTCTCTGATTCTAATATAGAAATAACTAAAAAGGGGAAATGGAAAATAGTACTGTAGATTCTTTAGTTCTACAAAATGAAATTATAAAATTTCAGTTGTTGGCATGGCATAGGAATAGCTAGATTTTTTAAATGTAGGAAAATATGCCTTCGTGGATGTGATGAAACGAAAGCTTCTGTATCTTAACAAATGGTTGTTATTTAGTATTCCTTCCAATATCAAGGTAGGTAAATATCATATTTATTGCAAAACTGCTTGAAATGTCAAGACATATCCACCAGATTCTAGTATAATATATACTTAAAACTAAAAAAAAAGTATCTCTGAATAAAGTATGAATTTAGGATTTATTGCAGTACCAAAAACAAACTGAACACTTAGTCATTTTATGGAAGTCCACTCTTGGTGACCTCAAATTTCACATGGTATTGTAGATGAAAAATGGCCTTTGGGGTCTGAATAGAGTTAGAAGCCTGATTTGTGGCAGATAAGCTGGAGTTCTAAGTCTTCTAGTAGTCTAAATTTGTTTCAAGTTGTCTATTCCTAAGCTTGAATGCCTCTTATGTACTTCTTGTTCCAATATTATTGTTGATTGCAAGTTCTTAAAGTTGGTCTGAATATACCTGAAAGTGCTGAATTGGTGAAAACTGCTTTGTAACATCTACACAAATCTTTTTGTACAGCTCAATTGTATGAAACATTTGTTTTTTACATGGAAAACTGTTGGCTGCATTTGGGAAGCAGTTTATGTCCTTATTTGTAAGGTATAGACTGGAAAATGGTGATGCTAGATATCAAGTGAGTGAAACTTAATATTTAGCAGTTATCTATAGTGTTTATTCTGCAATCTGACCAGGGCATCAATCCCTTAACAACCTCAATCAATTGGATTTAAGAAATAATCTTATTTCAACTCAGGCTGAGGTTGCTTGTCCTTTGAATAGTCAGGGCAATAGAAATGATATCATTAAGAAGTACCCAGTGATTGGTTCTAATTCCAGCATTGTCTCTAGGGTGGTACAATATTTGACATAAATTGCTTCTAATTAAAACAGGAGGGAAAACTGAATCTAACTAGCCACAAAGTTTAGTTTTTGGAACTAATTTCAGTACAGTAAAAATTACTCAGAAGAGCACTGAGATCTGGTATGGCTTTCCTGGCTTACCCTGACCTTAGAACTTTTGTTGTTCTTCATCCCCCACTCCCCATTTTTAGTCTTTTCTTCATTCTGTATCATGTGCTGATAGAGAACTCAGTTTATATAGAGAGATAGTATTACTCCCCTGCCATCTTGTTACAATTACTGGAAGTGTCCAAATCTACCACCACATTACTGCTGTTTTTAAAGAGTATTTTCCTTTGTATCTTGTAATTGCTTCACATTTGTTTGTCGAGGTTCCTTAAGTTTCTCAATAGTGGTCCTTGGCAGCCAGTGGAAGACAATTGTTGCCAGTACCAAATATTTACAGCAATAATAAATATTTAATTGTGCAAGTCCCTTTCTCCTTCCCTCAAGTCAGCTCTGTTGGCTTAAGACTCTGGCTACAGGATCTGGCAGGTTGGGTCTGCTCAGTAATGAACAGTGCCCTGGTTTTCCTCTCTGCCTTTGTTTATTACAAGGGTGGATATATTAATCAGAAGGGGTATGGCAGTTCATAATGCCAAGATATTTTCTTAGCGAGCTGAACTTAACAGACTCTTTCCTCTTCCCTCAAGAAAAAAAGAAAAAAGCTGGCTGACTTCTTCAGTAAATAGAAGGGAAAAGTTGGCACTGCATGATGGAGAACTATGAGGAAAAATAATAAAAATATATAGTCACTTGAAAGCAAAGCAAAACACCTAGAAAAAAGTTTTCTGCGAAATGTATCTAAAGTGGTACATTTAGATCATATCTGTACTTTTAGTTAGACCAAGTGACATAGTGACTGGTAAAAGTCTGTTTGAACCTTGTAATGTTCAGTTGTATAATGGGATTTTTAAGATGTCAGAGGAGCCAAGACTTTTTTTTAAAGTTCTGATTTTAAGATTCTTTAATAAATTACATCCATGTATTTCTTTTTGCCTGTTTTTGTTTCCTGTGTTACATAGTATCATTTTAATGGTCAAAAACATCTTTTTTGTGTGGTGAACTGAAACTCTGCAAGATTTTACTCAGTGAAATAGCTTTCTTACCTACCTACCTTGTTTATATTTTGATAAAATTATGCTTTGGTAATAAAATATGTATTTGCTTTGAAAACACCCCTCATAACTTCATGTCATGTAAATCCTTCAAGTTATCCTTGGCAGAATGAATAATTTCTGTCTCCCAAATCTCAATTAAAAATGAAAAAAAAGCAACCTCTGTTTGTCTTCTTGATTTCAAATGGAACCATATCCCCTTCTGTTTATTTTGCATATGTGGAAGAACTAGATTGTTTTATGTTATAAATGAAATACTTACATTTTTGAATTTGTATTTTCATGGATCTTACTACTTTTTAATATGGTATTTTTTGTTTCATTTTACTGATATCCTCTCTATGGCAGATTATTTCCCCTATATATGAATGTAGAATTGAGATGGATGCTACATTCATCCATTATGGTAGGTGAAAGTTTTGTTTTCACTTCTGTTCTCTGGACAACTCACAGTCATCCAGGAAGAGCAAAATAATCATGGCTTGTTTTTCATCATTCCATAGGCTGTTTGTCCAATTCCCAGTCTGTTTTCCATCTATGTCTTTTCCCAATATCAGTAGACTATGATATCCAAAATGTTCTAATAATAATGGAGAGTTTCCTTCTATGCTTGCTCAAGAGAAAGATTTGTTTGTGGGGCAAGTACATTTTTCTTATGTATTTATTGCAGTTCTTTATGAGTGCAGGTTTTTTAAATGTATAAGAATCTGTGCTTTTGGATTTTTATAGACTCTTTTCTTTTTTGTGAAATATGTGTTTGTGCCATTTAAAAATGACATTGGATGATTCTTGTTGCTTTTGTTTTTGTGCAGTATATCTTCCTATGTTTTATTCGGGTGGAGTGTTGGTATGAATGTTTTCCCCTGGGAAATGTAAAGTTTAGATCTTGTTTGTTTGTATTGTTCCTTTTGTTATCCTGGGTTTGTATGAGTTTAGTGGTACAGCTATGAATTTTTATATAATGTATGCATTTTGCCCATGTGTCTTTTTATGAGCTTTGCAAGTTTTCCTTCTGTGACATGGAAATATTTTTGTAGTTTGGGGAAGCAGATACATGATTTGCATTTAGTGATCAGTTCTTCTCTTCTGCTTTCGCCTCAGAGAAAACCTATACAGACACAGTTGTTATCAGAGAGGAGTTGGAAAGAAAATACAAGAAAGTAAAATTTAACCTGAGAAATAGTACCTTTTAAATCTGATCCTGGCTTGTACTTTTGGACTGATAGGGAGCTGTCTCACTTAAAAATAAGCCAAGAGTAACATAGGATTCAGAGTTTCAGGCGTGAAAAGCTAAACTAGGGTTTTAGGATTTAATCTAGATTAGGATTTGTTCCCAAATTAAATTCTGATTTGTTACCTTAGATAGATTCAGATGTTAAAACTAGTTATGTGAGAAACTATTTATGGAATAACATCATGTATAAACCATGTTAAAGAAATACTCAAAGTTACCCAAAGAATTTATCTCAGAGTGTCACTGGTAAATTCTATTCGATATCAGGCCCAGTTTCAATGATTGATGCAGAATTCTTTTGAAACAATTCTAATCTCTATTTCTTTGCTATGCAAAATATATACATCCCTTTGAAAGGAAAATTACTTTAACATTCCATCACCTCATTTCATATCTAGAAAAGAGGATGATTATTTTACTTGCTCTCAACTTTGACTTACTGTTGGATGTTCATAGATACTGTAAAATCTTAAAAGTAACCATAGTGTGGGAATTAGTATCCTTCTATCATTAGCCCAGGAAATGTCATCAAATAACATTTCCTTGGCTATATTCTCTGAATATTTGCAGAAAAAAGCTCATTCTGATGGACAAGAGGACTCAGTCTAGTAATTTTTTTAAAGTAGAAAACTCAGTGGCAGAATGCCTTCAACGGTGTTATACGTTGCTTAAAATAAATAATCTGATTTTATTTATGAAGGAATAAGGATTAGCGATATAAATTCAAAATTTACAGTAATACTACCCTGTATGGTAAATGATTGTGCACCAAATTCAGAATTTGCAGTAATACTATTCTGTATGGTAAATGATTGTGCATTTTGCAAGCATTATTAGTAGTCAGACAGCCACTATTTATATCTAGAGCTGAGCTAGTACAAAGTCATCCTATATCATTTAATTTTGGCTTTTTAGTGATTCTTGTTTATCTTGTAGTCTTTTCTCCTCTAACAAGCTTATAGAAAAAGTAAACAGGGATTTCCACCAGTTTCTTACTCCTTAGTTTCCCTGGCAGTGACATGATGTTAAAGGCTTGGTGGTATAGTTCCTTTGGAAACTGCAGGAGACCTTTGTACAGGTAGTCCTTAGCTTACAACCACAATTTAGATAAAAAATTCCATTGCAAAGCAAGGTGGTTAGGTGAGTCATGCCAATTTTACAGTCTTTTTTCCATAGCTGTTAAGTGAATCCCTGTAGTTGATAAATGAGCCAGCTGTGGTTCTTAAACAAATATGGCTCCCACTCATTGACCTTACTTGTCAGAAGCTGGCTGGGAAGGTTGCAAATAGCAATCACATGACCTTGACTCATGGCAACCATGGTAAATGCATGCCAGTTGTCAACTGTCCAAATTTTGATCACATGACCTGTTGGGATGCAATAACTGTTGTAAGTGTGAGGATTGACTGTAAATCACTTTTTAGTGCCATTGGTCACTAAATGAGTGATTGTAAATTGAAGATTACCTGTATATCTGGTGTATTACACAACCCCTTTTGGAGCAACTTTGCAAATGAAGTACCTCTAATATTGCTTTCTGAGGACAAGAGTTAGTCAAGACGTTCTAGGCTGTCTATTATTTTAATCTACATCTAGCAGTGAACAATTAGACTGCACATGCTCAGGGGGAGCTTTCCCAGTGGAAAACAGGAAGCTTATTTGTATCAATTTTGAAAGATCATGAAGCAGCAATACAACTGATGAAAGTCTTTTCAACAAGCTTACATTACATTTGGATATAAATTCAAAGTCCCTCGTGCATGCTTTATTTCACTGAAAATTGGAAAATGTAATATTCAGAGTTTATTATCTATATGTATGTAAGGATGTCTGAATACAGAGATGTGCATGTTTTGATAGCGTATCACCAGGATTGCATCTAACCTCTGTGTGGAAAGGAATGCGGGGGAGGAAGGATGCCTTGGTTATTCTCCCTATTTTAATTATCATTTGTAGTGTGTGTGTATGTGTGTGACTTTCTGTGAACAACAGTTTTCTTGATAATGTGTCATCAGAAGTAAAGGCTTTTGCCCTTATGAGATCAGCAGAAGTTTTTTGGCTTTCCTCT
This sequence comes from Mimophis mahfalensis, assembly GCA_032468015.1. Classification (NCBI taxonomy): domain Eukaryota; kingdom Metazoa; phylum Chordata; class Lepidosauria; order Squamata; genus Mimophis; species Mimophis mahfalensis. The sequence continues at coordinate 193,961 of JANHFR010007789.1, read as the reverse complement.
CATGTTTTTATAGGTCAGGTACTAAGTCTAGCAAGAACTTTTTGTTTTTACCACCACCCTGATTCTTGTTCTGATGGAATAACTGTATCCATGGGGAGTTGTAGAGCTATTCTTTGGTGGTGTGGTGGTGGTGAAACATATCTCTGAAAACATTGAGAGATTTTGTCCACAAAAAAAATTGGAGGGAAGAACTGTAAAGGAACAAAACATTTATGGAAAATATATAGTTTTTGGTAACTACATCTAAAAGTTGGGGCTATGGGTGACTGGTAAATTGATGGTGTCTTGGGGTTTTCTTCCAATACTCTGTCAATACATTTAATCAATAATTATTCAATACTGTTCAGGCTATTCCAATGCCATGGTAAGATGACAAATTTGTATTTATGTAGAAATGTCATTGTACATATATACATGGTATACACATACAGTGAGAGTATTTATAATACTTTAAAAGCCTTAACAAGCAATTATGTGTGTCCATATGTTTTGGGCAAAAGCCTAATTTTTAGTTAGACCAACAATAAAGATTTCAGGTTCCATCGTTTATAGGATTATGTAGTAAAAATTCTTCCTAGGACTGTAATATTTCAAACTGTAGGTGGTTGAATTACATATATGAACATTCCTTTTTGGTACCTCTGTTTAGTCTAGATCAAGGCTGTCAAACTCCCGGCCCACGGGCTGGATGAGTCACGCGCTAGCCATGCCCATGCTCAGTTTAGCAAAGGGGGGAAAAGTCCCGATACATCACGTGATGCTACTGTGATGACGTGATTTTGACATCCGTGGTCTAGATTAAACTATTTACCCTGATGTGCTACACTTTTGTCTCTATGTAGGCAGTATATTATCCCACTATTTACCATTCTATAGTTCTTTGTTTTTACTGACTATAAATTGTTGTAATATGATTTTTTCCCCTTTGTTTCACAATGAATTCAGTGCAACAGTTTTTAAGGAGGTTGAATTAGCATGATATTGCACATGGATCTGATAATGCCACTAGTTTGTCTCAGATACATTTTTGTGATATTAATTTTTGTGTGATTAGAGAAATTCTTTCCAATTTTACCCGGCCCAAATCTTGTGAAGTCAGAGTGGCATGCATCTCCTCTACAATTTATCATATTTGGTACTAGTTCTTTTGTCCTGTTTTCCAGGAACAGGCATTTCTTAAGTACTTGCTCAGTTTTTGACGTTTGGATCTAGATTGGAATAGTTCTTTCTTCTACTGCTTCTCTATTAGCTTTATTGGCAGGTAATTTAAATATTTTTAAACATTGATATTTTACAGCATTCTTCTGCTTTAGTATTGCATTATAATGTAAAGAACAGCATATGAATACTCAAGAAGCAGCCCTGGCTCTATGTCTGAGTACAATTCTCTGCATACTTAATTTTTGGTTCCAATGGCTGGAGATTCTAGAGTTGTAGCTCAGAAAAATCTAGTAGAAAAGAGCTCCAATAATGGCTTTGCTATAAATTGTCTTGTCTAGATGAATTTATACCACATCTTTTGAAGTATTCTGATTAAAAAAAAAAAAAAATCCATATAGTTGAGAATGATCGTTATTAACCATGGGAGTTTTAAATAATGAGAATTACGCTTACACGTTTCCTTACTTCTTCTCTATTATTATATGATAGGAAAAAATATGGACTGTGAAACCACAGATTCTTGTTCCATTCAAAGTAGGAACTGTGGCTTGATTTCTGATTATAAGTAGAGGCAGAAACTAATATCTGGTTTCACAGTGCATATATAATGGGAAATTAAGGTTTAATAAAATCTTGCAGGTTCTAATTCTGATACATAAGAGATGAAAGGGAATGTATAGAAAAGAATAATGATTTGATTCAGAAATCATACAACAATATTTTCCGCTACTAAATCCTAACAATTTATTTTTGTGTGAAAATATATTTAAAGTTTTAGTATATTTTTACTGTAAAAATAATTTTGGAAACCACTTAGATAAATTATCTTTAACATATCAATTTAGGAGATAGGCATACTGTATGCAAGATGAGCTTTAATGGGATTTTTTTTAGTACCGATGGAATGCTGAACTGTTCTTGTCACTCTTAGGCACTCACTCCCATGTTGTCAACTCTGGAAATGTATGTGCATTTTGTATGATTCATTGTTATATAAAACAATGTAAATTTAAAAAGTACCCACCTATTATTATTTCTCTTCTGTCAAATGTTGGATAATGCATAGATACATATGTATATGTACATATACATATAGAGCTACTCATTACAAAAATCCAGCTGTCCAGTACTCTATGCTATTAACTTTACAATTCCATACTGTGGTCCAATATCACTGTTGCTTTATTCCTCACATGAAATGGTTTGTATCAGGATGAAAACGAAGTTATGCACTTTTGAACTTAAAGATTGATATAGTGTTCACTGAGGTAGAATCTTTTGCCATTATGTGCTTGGTATGGTTAAGTTGCAACATTTTTTAAAATTACTAATATGCTAATTTGAAAATGAAAGTCCACATTGATGCTGGTTGAACTTGTCAGTGGAGAAGAGATTCCTATATGATTCATAGGCATAGAAGGGAACAGCAATCTCATTTTTCCAGTGTGTATTGTGCTTGATTGTGAATATCCTCTCAGTTCTCAATGGAACTGAAGGCCCCATCATTAAAGCTGCCAATGTAACTGGTATTTAACTTGCTGCCATGTGGCATTCTTATTGCAGGTTAGAAATTAAATGGATAGGGAGATTCTTTTTGTGTTATGGAGGTGGAGGTGTTGCCCAAGATATGTGAGAAACTGTTTTTTTACACAGTGATGCTTATTACCCTGTGGTTATGTATGTTCTAAGTCCTTCAGAATTAGGAGCCTATTTTGTTTATTCTCTAAAATTGTGATAAAAATCTTCAGAAAAAGCAATAACACTTAGAACCGGGCAGCGCCATGTGATATATGTGTTCTGTTTTGGAGTTCTTGAGAACAATTTTGTACAGTGCCTGTATAAGGAGACAAGAATGTATACGGATAGCTGGAAAGTGCTCATTTAATTACTGGCTTTGTTTTTGTTAATGATTGCCCTTATTTCTTTTTCAGTCTTGATCCATTCAGAAGAAGTATTTTCAGCCTTTCAAAACAATATGGACATGCTTTCAGCAGAAAGCTGCCTTTGTATTTTGTAGTAGTTTAATCTTTGGCACAATTGGGAGTTACAGAACTACAACTATTTTTAAATGAAAAAAAACTAGTTTTAGTTACACCTAACATGTGTAGACATGTAATATTTCATGATATAAACTGTTTAGCTTTAGCTTAATAGCTTGTGGTGGAACTAATAAACTAATTTACCATGTTGTTTCTTGCATGACTGTAGTCGCTGATTCAGTTGCTTTTAAAGCTGAGGAGAAAATAGATAATGTGGCCAGAGTTCCACTAATAAAGTGTTAGTGTTTTGCACTGTATGGACCACAGAAACTGTCATTAAAAACACTGTGGCTTATTAGAATGAGTGAACTGCCATCATATATGGTCTGCATCTACTGCACTAGAATGTTTTATACACAAGTTTCATGTGAAAAATAAGGTCAGGCTGAAATTATAAAGCATATGCTGTAAAAAACAGTTTCAAGTTTTGTCTTTTAGGACAAAAAATAAATGATACATACCCAGGGGCTGTGGTTGCTTGACTTCATGCAGTTTCAATTGGCTTGCCTAATACTTAGTCCCGTAACTACTTACAGCAAAATCATGACAATGGAGAGTTTGATCCTATTAGAAGCTCTTAGTTTCCAAACATTGTCTGCCCACACTTCATAAGAAGATGTGGTTTTTGATTCAGTGTTGCTTCCTTGGATGCTCTATTCAGCACAGGAATTTGGACCTTTATTAAGTCATAGCTTTTTCCTGTGAATTGGAGATCTGTAACTTAAAGTCAGGAAAACAAACTATAAATTAACATTAAAGCAGTGTTCCATGGTTCTGTTGTCTTACACATTTGTACTGTACTCATCTGTTTATTTTAGTTTCCTATTATTATGTGACATTAATGTTGCTAATTAAGAGGAAACCATTTTTTTCAACTGTGGACCAACTCTCCCTTTCTTTCTCCATGTACCACCTATCTTATATTAGAAGATGACCTTGGCATTTGGATAGGAGTACAAAGGAGAAGACACTTGTCCAGATACCATGGCACCAGATAAAGCTGTATATTGCTTTAAAGTTACAATACCAGTCTGATTTTGAAATAGTTCATTGAAAACCAATGACAAAATATTCAGGACTGTTAATCAAGACATGTAAAAATAATCATAAAATCCTTTGGGGCCTAATTTAAATTTACAGTTCTATTCTTAAATTAGCCCATGTAAAATGTAGTGCAATAATCGAAAGTTATGGAAATGTGTACAAGAGCCAAATTATATTTATTCAGATATGATCCCCTATGTATTATCAGTTTAAAGAGAAAACACACTTCTGTAACTGGATCCAAAGAGAACGCCAAACTAAGAATCTTTTAGGGGCAAATTCTTCCACACTAGAATGGATATAACTCATTTGATAGCCATTATGTATACACCATCTCATTTGTTTATTGGTTTGCATACAACCAGTTATTGTTAGATGGAGACTGTAGAATAATAGATTTGGATAGGTGTCTTTAGGTTATCAGATCCATGTTTAAATGGAGGACAACAGAGATAGGTAAGTTTCTCAATCCATATCTCAGATAATCTCTCCCTGTGGTTTTATATAAAACTTAAACATTAAAGAAGATAAAAGATGCTTTCTAAAACCCATTGTTTAGCTAGAGTAGAGGCATAACAAAATTCTTTGTTACTTTCTTAAGCCAATCATCCAAGTACTACAGTGATTATGTTTCTGTGATATCATCAAGTTGTAACCTAGATGAACTGCCCAGAAACATACTAAGGTTGATGGTGTTGAAAGTCTTATCAGAAGTGCAGAGCCTTGTTCTTTCCATTCAGATAATCTTACCAGTTGATCAGTCCGGTTCAGTTTTGAAACCTGATTAAAATGAGGCTAGAAAAGCAATTTCATTCAAGATTGTATGTAGTTCCCTGGTGACTTTTTTTTCCCATGCACCTTGCCCATTCATTAGCCCATATATGAGCTCTTGAATGTAAGAGGATTATGCTGGATCAGACTAGAATCTTGTCAGATCCCTTGTTGTTGATATACATAACTTTTGATACTGGAAGGAATACTGTATAACCAAGTGACTGGTAGGTATGAATCGTATTATTCCCCTTGAATTTATCTAGTCCACTCTGAAAATTCTATTTATATATGTTTGCTACATATCAGATAATCTTTTTGTAGAAATAATTCCTCTGATCCATAGTAGGAATCTGTAGATACAGGAAATGTGAGAATAGAATTTAATCTAATTCTTGCACTAGACTTTGTTGTTGTTGTTAGTTGCGAAGTCGTGTCTGACCCATCGCGACCCCATGCACAATGTTCCTCCAGGCCTTTCTGTCCT